>JAYJMH010000656.1:0-30113 GCA_036873815.1 Phacellophora camtschatica
ACGTCTTTTATTTCATTTAGCTTGAAAATGATGTTAAGATGACATCGAAACGTCGCTCATTATTATCGTTAATGTTTATAATTAAATGTTCCAAACATAATATCTATATAGCAATTTCTTAAAATTATACACCTCAAAAGTATACCTTTTTATTGGGGGAAATTGTTTATACTGAAAAAATTCAGATATGTAACTAAATTGCTGAATTAAAATAATTCAACTTTCACAAATTTTCAAAACTAATGACTCAAAACTTTGTTTAAAAAGGAAAAAAAAGCGAACACACGAGAACTTAAATATTCTCACAGCGAATCCCCTGGAGAATTGCTCACAAAATATCAAACATATAAAAACAGGAACCGCTCATTTCCGCGGAAATCACGATCGATTTGAATGATACATCACCCTGTTACGAATGCAAAATGTATTTCCGAACGGTTGACGAGAAATCCCAAGAAACTTTCACCAGATTAGAATAGAAAAACATCCGAAAACTGCTTGTGCCAGAACCTCAGTTGCCACATCCGCACAGGAGACCTTTCTATCTTCTAAAACTATTAGCAAACACTATGACTTTCTATCACATGTATTCCCAGAAGGATTTCCGTGTAAAGGATTCCCGATAAGAAACGAAAACAACACGAATTGTGGTCTACCTTTTCAACGAGGGACCATGCCTTGGTAACTTAGAAGTGCGCCCGCAAACGTATCCTATTAAATTGCGTATGCAATCACATGGAGTTTTTTAATTGCAAAAACGTGAATATGGTTTTCAGTTAAAGCATTGCAATGGGGATTAAAGTTTATAGACCAATTTCACGAATTAGATTGAAAGAAATTAATGTTTGATTTCTGAGAAAAGAAACTTGAACAAAATTGAAAGTTTGCGCATGAGACTACGCGCACGACTAGACAGGACAGGTCTTACAAATTTTTGAAAATGAGTAGCTCTTTAGTTTTGAGATATCTTCATTTCATATTTGCCACACAATTCTTTGCTTTGTACATTAACACAACACCCTTATTTTATCGCAGTTCGGGGCTATTTATAAAATTTATCAATTTTCTTCATCAAAGCTATGAGCCAGGAAACGAAAATTGTGGGAGCTTTCGTGAAATCAAATTAAATTAGAATCTTCTCTTTACTCCTGTAATCAATGCCCCTACTTTTTAGACTTGGTCAGGAAAGGAAAGTATCTACGGAGGAACATTTTTTAATTTACATTTCGTATTTTTTAAAGCTTATCGGGTTTTAAAGGTAGTTCCAAGATGACCAAATAGGCCTAATCATACAACTCGATTTATGTTTATGCTACTCTTAACGAAGTAGCAAAATTAAATCCAAGTAAGGTTTCGAATCTGAGAAGAACACTAGTGGCGTTTGTGATCGACTCAAACTTAATATCGATTAAATTTCTGCATTAAATTTCTATATTAAATTTCTATATTAAATTTCTATATTAAATTTCTGTATTAAATTTCTATATTAAATTTCTATATTAAATTTCTATATTAAATTTCTATATTAAATTTATATGTTAAATTTCTATATTAAATTTTTATATTAAATTTCTTTATTAAATTTCTATATTAAATTTCTATATTAAATTTCTATATTAAATTTCTATATTAAATTTCTATAATAAATTTCTATATTAAATTTCGATAGACTCGACACAAGTGCGACGTTTGACTTTTGACGTAGGTTCCGTAGGTTGACGTGAATTCCGTCATTCAGTCAAAAAATGTAACTAAATGAGAATAATACTTATATTTGATGAAAACTGATGAAAATAATACTTATATTTGCTGGAATTATTGTGCTCTTTCCAATAAAAAGCTTGCAAATTGTGAATTCGAAGAGCTTGCCATTCCTAACCAAATTTTATTCAGTGTTCAAATGGTCAAACACGCTCGTATGTACGTTGTATAACCTTCAGAGTTCCGTCACGGTTTGGCAGTCCACGCCAGACACGATTTCTAGACTCTGCTATCATCCAAAGTTAAAATATAGCAGCAGTCGTGTTTGGAAGACTTTCTCCTCAACGATCAGACAATTTCATTGTTTTTAATATTGTTAGATTGCCTGGGTTTGACCTTATTAGATATAAGATTAGTCTTAAAAGTCACAGGATTGCAATGTATTCACATGCTCCCTGTGGTATCGTTACCGTATCTTATCCAACTAACGCCCCCTATCTTTTAAACACCCCTCTCCAGTAAACGCCCCGTGCAATTTTCAAAAGTGTTATAAACGTTCCTCCTTTTTAAACACCCCTGTTCCAATAAACGCTCCCTCTAAAATCACCTCTGAGGGGGCGTTTATTGGAATACTGCCCGAGATGTATTTCCTAAAACAATGAACCTCAGAAAAAGGCTTGAACATGTATATAAATGGTAAAGATCAGACCAGATCGCTATGCTTTCATGCATTTATTTAAAAAATTGTACGTCTTTTTCGAGAAAAATTATATTTTGCTAATAAACGTTCCTCCTTTTTAAACACCCCTGTTCCAATAAACGCCCCCTCTAAAATCTAAAAACTGGGTGTTTATTGGAGAAAATACAGTATTGTAACTAGTTATCGTTGTAGATTTATGGGGGTATTTTGTGACTGTCATAATTTCACAAGGTTCACAAGTTCGAAATACGCAAAGCACGCTGGTCAATAATATATGTACTTTAAATGGAATGCAAATGCAGCAAAACAAAAAACAAAAAAGTTATTTGACTAAAAGACACAAAGTTTTCTGTTTCTCTGGTCCAAAAAACATCAAAAGAAAACTTACTGATGAAGTAATATGTCTTATTTGGCTGAAACTGCCAACCTTTCCAGTTGTTGCTGTCAAAAGTAATTTCCTCGAATTTAAGTACATTCACATTCTGCGATCTGTCGCATTTCATAAGTAAGCTATTTGGTCGATCAACTATGCAATTGTCAAATCCGTGTTTGGACACCAAATGGATGTTTTCGAACAATGAATCTCGTGATAGGCGAGAATCTGAGATTACCACATCGAGCGCTTCGTGTGGACATATAAAATGAACTTCGGCGCGAAACTGTACGTAAATGTGCGCTGAGTCTGTACATAGTTTTCTTGGCAAGTATTTCTGAAATCTGGAAAAAAGAAAAGAAACAACTGTCAGGTTTAAGCTACTTCAACTGCACGTTTTTGTCGCCTCTACAATATTGTATCTACATTTTTTTTGCAAAACTTCTAGAATTCCATGCAATAGGACATGTTATAATCGTACAAAAGTCACTGACCAAATACTAGAACGACCATGGGTTTTCAAACACGATTAATGTTCTCGAAAAACGTACTGATTGAATTGTAGTGACTGTGTTTCTTTACTGTGTCTTTCTGACATCTTGTTTCATGTGAGCATAGTTGCGCCTTCGCTGCGATGTTTTTCTTGCGCCTACGGAGCGGCTCCGTAGGCGCGTGAAAAGCATCGCAGCGAAGGCGCAACAGAAAAGACATGGTAAAGAAACACAGTCGGTACAATTCAATCAGTACGTTTTTCGAGAAACTTTAATCCATTAGCTAACCCATGGAACGACACAATAACGAACAAAACGTTTCACACGATTAAGCGGCTTAAGCATTACATCTTTGTCGAATTTTCCATGTAAAGTTTGCTTGAATTCTATGCAATTGGACTTACAATAATCCTACCAAAGTCACTGACCAAATACCAAATACTAGTAAGACACAATAACAAGAAATAAAACTTTAAATACAACTGATCTCAGAGACAAAAGGGTTACACAAAAAATTCCACATGTTCACACACCGAATATTAGACACAGATATACAGTTATACCTACATACTTATAGGTCCCTGGGCGGAAGTAAGTTATTTTTAAACCGGTCTAAGTTAAAGATTTTCTTCTGTAAATGAAATATTTAAGGGACCGGTCCTTAAATATGGCGAGGGGATGGAGAAGAAGTCTTGAAATATTTACAAGTCTGTAAAAATATTTAGGTCAAAAAGAATTGTTCTTTAAAAAAATGTAACTGGCTTATCACCTGAATTTGATACATACTACAAGTTCACTACGAAATAAAAATCAAATCTAATTGTTAATTATTACCTCTTCACATAATTACAAATGACATAAAAGAATGTTGCTTTGTATTTCAAAATGGAAAAATTACAATCAGTAGAATAAAACCTTATGCATTAAAAGTATCATGCATTTTAAAAACCTATAACTAAAAAGTTATTAATTGCTTGATCAATTTCTATTGCTAGTCGTTGAGGGTTTTTCCGATGTATTGTGACCGTTCCATCTTTACGAAGAGGTTCAGCTTGATTTGTGATCATTATATGGAACCCTCAACGCTCTTTTGTGGATATTTTTTATTAAATTATTTGATTTACGACTACAGTACATCCATGTAAAATATAAGAGGACAAATACGGAATACTGTAGGGAGGATGGCCTAGTTGGTTAAGGAGCCTGACTCACGATGTTTGGTCACGAAGTTTGATCACATCGAGAGGATTGACCTGGGTAGCCCTGCTTAGTTTAGCCTTGAGGGGAGCGTTGAGCTCTTAAGTTTAGCATTAGTTTAGTTTAGCCTTAGTTTAGTTTAGCTTTAGTTTAGTCTTAGTTTAGTTTAGCTCTACGTTTAGCCTTAGTTTAGGCTAGAGTGGAGCGCTAAGCGCAGAAACCCATACCTTGCAAGAATATGGCCTAGTTGGTTATGGCGGAATTGAACTGAAATAAACTAAAAAACGGAACTTAGTTGGCGGGGCAGAATTTCCAAGTGAAGCCTAAAAGTGACATATTGGCCTGTTTCAACAAAATTTGCCAAAATTCCGAACTTGTCGGCAAGAACCGGGGAGTGGAAACTGTAATTCAACCCCCGCAATGTTCCGCCCCTGACGCAAGCTATGTTTACAGAGGTGGCAAATATCAAGGTATCAAAGGTCCTGCAAACCTCCGTTACGTAATTACCAAACGACCCCAACACGTTGGCTACAACAAAGAAAGTACTTGATGTCATGTTAATTAAACGGCTCCTTGTTTTCTTGACTGACGTTTACGTCATTAACAAAATGAACAAATAAACGAGTGCGTGTAAGTCAAAGCTCCAAACATTAATGGGTTTAGAACACTCTAGTGATAACATTTTATATTAATGTATAGTCTTTATATTAAGAACAATAAACAAATTTTAATTGTTAAAATTTCAATAAAATAAAGACTTTATTACGTCTTCCCAATTAGTAGATTACATCACATCAACTGATGCATTTAAAATAAAATTGTGACAATATGGAGCATGTCATGTATATTTATAATCAAAGTGATAAACGAATTTTCAAAATTTCAACAAATTAAAGAATGGATTACGTCTTCCTAATTATGGACCGGCCATTGAATATGGCGAGGGTGTATGGAGAAGAAATTGGGGGTCTTGACATTTTTAAAAGCTTGCGAGGGGGTCTGCAAAATCAAAAATAGGTGACTGACAAGAGGGAATCTTCGACTTGTTTGGCAGATACTAGTGGTGTCTTGAAATATGTTTATGTCAAACCAATTTCTCCTGCGCCCCCTCGTTACTTTTAATGACGAGGGGGCCTCAGATAATTCTATCGCACCACAATAACATAATTACATACTCATTAAGCATCTGACAATTGATTTAATTAATATCAAAACAAATGGCAGCAAAGTTCCGTTCAACAAAGTTCCGTTATTAAATTCAGGTGGTTTCTATAATTTTTGAGGTTCTAGAGCGAGCTTATTAACAAAATCTATATCAAGGCTATGAAAAGTTCTTTTTTGCAATTTTATGTTTCATTTCCAACGATTGTCCTTGTAAGCTATCCTTGAATTTGATTTGAATTTGGACTTCATAGTTAATTGGGGACTTATTTCAAATTTTGGCAACGAAGGGGGTAATTAGAGAGGAGGCTAAACAATACTTTTCCGGAAGTATGGAAGCATTGCTTTGAAGTTGACAAGCTTAAAAACAAAATGGGTTTGGTCTCATTTAACAATATTTTCCATATTAGAAAGGTTACAATGAAAAGCACATTTTGATCAAGAGCGCCTACCTTTTATGGATTGTGCTGTTTCGTGACAAAGTACACGAAGCACTTGCTGTGAAACCTCAATCCAGATTACATAATTTTGGCGTTTTAAATTCAAGTGTCAGTTGGAAATGTGGTATAATATGAAGAAGATTATCACAGGGATTTAATCACCAGACTGTGCGATTTTGATTGGTCAAACTGACATACATCAGAATTTGAAATCACCGTAATTTCTAATGCATTAACAAGACAACAAGCGCTCCGTGTACTGTGTGTCACGAAAAAGAACTAGGAACAAAAGCCTTTGTTTTAATCAGTAAAAACAATTGCAGCTTAACCCCATCCTATGGATTATGAAATAAATTCAAACAAAAAACTATTACTAAAACTTTAACTGTTCGTTTTAAACAAAAATATCGTTGTCAGGAAGCGGCTCAAGAAGATAAAGACTCATCATAATCTGTGCCCACTGTTGTGAGGAAGAAACATAGTTAGTACACCATAAAACATAGTTAGTAACACTAATGTGGTTTGAATGAAATTCAAATTTTCTCATGTGATAGCTAGTATCTCTTCAACAGAACAGAACGTGCTGTCAAACCGTTACAGTAATATAAGTTCAGATGATGAGGGTCACGCGGTTATGCGCGCAATGTTTGTTTGCTGTTTGTATGAGCTATGTCCAGACATCTTTTTACATGAGAACACAGTTCATATTCTGCTGGATATCAGCACTGTACGCGTTCATAATGCTATTTTTGTCTCTTAACTTTTAAAGAAATTTTACGATGTTTTCTGCCTCAGTCGAGACAAACAAGGTTTTCATTTGTAAAAACAGAAAAGAGAAAACATAGCCAGAAAAGCAAAACGATTGACATGCTGCACGTAATTAGAGCCCAGTTTCCAAGCATTTCTACGCATGAAATTTTCGTTTGGCTACAAAATTTCATTCTTCGTGCACTTCAGAAATAATTTTAAAAAATGAACACCAATAAATAAAGGCACTTTGTAATATTGCGAAACATTCATTCTTCTTCTCAGCGTTTCCCATGCATAGTGTTGCCAAGAATTTCGAAACCAATTGTGCTGTTTTCTCTCCTGAAACTATTATTCTATGCCTTGACATTTCGCAGAAGAAAGTTGCAAAATGTTTCCAGATAAATCCATGTATCGCAAAGTGTCGCAGAGAGCGCAAAGTGTTGAGAACTTTTATGCAATACATCGTGACTATATGATAACCAGACTCGATATATGATAACTTGTCCTAAAAACTTTTCCGTCCAGTGACAACAAGTAGCAAAACTAACCATAAACTATTATCTTGCGAGGGGCCCAGCGAAACTAAAAAAAAATTTCGTTTTCACAAAAATAACATTTTCCTCCGCAATTTATATTAGACTCAACAGAGGAGAGTGCGGTTACAGAATTAAAAAAATTAAAGCTTACTATTTCCAGGAAGACATTCTGCTATTTATAGTTTAGTGCCCGCTAGTTCAGTCACTTGATAAAATTAAGAGTAAGCAAATTATTAAATTCTAAAGAATAGAAACTGAAAGAAAATTATTAAATGAATGATGAAAACAGGAAAAAGTGAAATTATAAAAATCAATAAAATGATCATAATGACCTTAATTTAGAGGATAGTTTATATAGTACAAACAAAGAACTTCCACGAAATAGTTAAATAACTTTTTTCCTTCTTCCTTCTTTAACGTTGTACACAGTTGAGATTGAAAAATTATAAATAAGCACAATGACGATGAATAATTATGACAAAACTCGTCGCGGCGAATTCACGCAAAACAATCTTCATCCTGGAACGTGTTTCGAGCGCTGTAGTAGAACCAAAGATTGAGCGCGATAATCTGAATACGGGATGAGGTTTTTAAATATTAAAAGGGGCAGAATGACATTTCCATGCTCAGGCTTGGCTGGGAGGTCAAATAACAAAGTAGTTTACAAAAAACCAACACAAGTAGCCAATAGCATCAGCGGTGCACCGCAGAAATATGCAGATGTCGTGTGAAAAAGTGAAAAATCTGCCATCATTTTTATTCCTTGGCAACATGTTATATCGATACAACAATGGCAAATTCCCACGAAAAAAAAAACCTTTTTAAACGTCGTCGCGATAAATAGAAACAACCAAACATTTTCTGGTTGTCAAGACTACAGTCACAATGTTTTTTTTTTGTTATTATGCAACAGCAATGTAGTTGCAAAATATGTCAGAATCTCCTTTATTAGAACTCTCCGTACAGATTCTCAGGCACCGTCAGACAAATCTCCTTAATTCGAACTATCTATAATTCGGACAGAATTCTCGATCCAGTGTAAATTCGATTTACGGAGAGTCTACCGTATCTTTCAATCCTTGTTTTACATGCAGTGAGTGTTTACCAAATGCACTTGCTCGTTAACTCGTTAATTATGGGTTATTACTCTCAGGTCCTTAATTGCCGTACGTACGTATAATATTAGATTTTGGGAAAACGTTACCCAAAATTTCCCATAAAATCTTCTTGATTATTTTGAATAAATACACCCATATTAGCCCCATTTACACCCCCCTTGGCAGGTCATATCCAAGGATAGTTCCCCCGTTGATCCCCCCCAGCAATTAGAAACCCAGGAGTAATTCTCTTATGAACCAGATTTGTTTTTGTATCAAGGGTATCTTTATGCAAATAAAAAGTAACTACTACTACTACACTACAGAGTAAACATCAGTTAAGCTTCACAAAGGTAAGCAAAAAATGTAACTTTGAAAAATTATTTCGATTCAAAAACAAAGCTGTTTGTATCACTCCATGGATAAATATATCATGGCGAGGTATCGCCATTTAATGACGCATTTAGAACGTATTGATCATCATTATGTATTATTTTTAGTGGAACAGAAATATCTCATTGAGTTTTTCCGATGAAGCCCTGTTTACCTTATCCGCAACGAGCTGCAGAAACGGGAAACGATATGCTTTGTGGTTGCACTTAAAATTTATCTTGGATGTGTTTGTTTTGGCAAAGTTCTGATCTTAGAGTGACTGCCAATATTATAGAACGCTGTTTTATCGTGGTTTTATTGACTAAAGACCTAACGGCGCAAGTCGGGACAAAAAGAAGGAGGAGGGTGAGAAGAGAAGCTGAAATGCCTTCTAATGTTTCATTTATTTACTTAAAAAGTTGAATGAAAGCTTCCGTATCATTTTCCCACCAATATGTATTTTCAATATACACCAAAAATCCCTTCCAAAAGAATTACGTAATATGATATTTATAAAAACCGCGATGAAAACTACAAAGACTAGGTGATGTATAAAATAATAAATTCGCATATTGTATCAGTAATACAATATTGTGTCCGACAGGAATGAAATTGCTTAGTAAGCAAAAGCGACGAAATAGGCGGATATTTTTATGGAACGAGATATTAGCTACAATCTAAGGCATGGCAATTCTCAACTCCCAAATGTGCGAACCACGTCCTTTGGGATTGAGACCATAGCCTACCTTGGAAATAAACTGTGGCAGCATTTACCGCAAGAAATAAAACAATCAAACACCCTTCCTATTTTCAAAAAACGAATTAGATGTTGGAATGGTGATAAATGCAACTGTAGGCTCTGCAAAACATATATTCCAAACGTTGGGTTTCTAACAGGATAAACGTTTCGTGGGCTTTCTCGCCGGGTGGGGGCGGCACGCTGCTTCTCTTTTGGGTGGCGGTTGCGCTGTGCGGGATGTCCCTTTCACCATGCAGCATGCAGGCACTGGACTGCAGTTGAGCTGGGGGATTGTTTCTCCAGCGGCGACTGCGGTCTAGTGTATGCGTATGGGGGTTCGCTCTCTGGGGGATGTGCATCATCGGACCACTGTGAGAAGGTCTGATTGTATTTATCTTGTAAATAGCTACTGTACATTTTTAATCAATTTGTTTTAAGATTTTGAAAAATTTTTGTAAAGTAGGCCTAAATTAGCTGTAATTTAGCTATTCTTATTCTTTTTCTTTAATGTAGCCTACGAAAAATAAATTAATGATGATGATGAAGGCGATGAACTTAGATACAGAATATCTAAATTAACGATATTCAATATAAGCTAATTAAAACCAACTAAGGTGTAAAAGAATAACATGGAGAAAAAATTTTTAAATAAAGTAAAAAAAAAGTAAAGAAAATAAAGTATAGATTTGGAGTAGCATTACTAATAGTACTTTTATACATATTGCGAGGCAGTGGTCGCTTAGTCTTAGTTCAGTATCCGTGCGTAAGTTGACTTGATAGTCGTTTCATCTTTGTCAGTTATATATAATGTTATGAAGCAAAATATTCATTTACGTTAATTGTACAATTAATTTATTTTAAACGGTGATCATCAGTGATGTACTGATTATGTTAATGATATAGTAAATATAAGCCAAAATTCACATTCACAAATACCGCCAATGATCAATTTCACAGGCAAAACACGTTCTTCGGCAGTATCAATGAAATATTACACTCTTCGGCAGTATCAATACATGTGATGCCAAGTGTATTTTTGAACGAATTGCGGTTATCTGATTACCTTGCGTCAGTTTTGCGGCAGGAGAATGTAATATTGCGGTAGAGAGAAAAGTGATCTCAATTTGAATCGCCAATAACAGCATAAACACTCAGTAGGGATGCACAACTCACTGTAATTTTACATTTGGCATCTGGGGTCTGGGGGTCCTGGATGAGTAATCCATCCCTTCGTGACAAACGTTTCAAGATCAGATTCCCACAGTTGATTCAATATTTAATAATCCTGTTTTCCGTGTTGTAATCCAAAGATCTACACTTCAGGCCGCATCGGATTTTACGCCTACGAAGAACACCTTCCATTTGCTTCCACAATTTCTATGAAATGCAAGCATGTGCGTTCATAAATGGAGTAGGAATTATTACTAGAATGTGATACAACATATGTAACGTCTCAAGTGATTATATCATAGCACCTTCTGGAGGTTAAAGCAGCCTAAATTCAGCCAGTGTACAACAATAACATCAAATGAAATAACAAAACCAATTTACAACGTGCAGTAAACGTTTGCAATACAAATGACGTCGGGGTATTTTCAACTGCATACATTGCCTTCGATGATCAAATTTTGATAGACTTAACCATTCACGTCAGCATTTATTTCTTACACACAAGAAAATCGTAGGAAAGTCTTTATTTTGCAGGGGGTAGCACAAACAAAAAAAACTATATTAAAAGATAATCTCGCAATAAAAATATCTAATATGAAAACGTCCCGCGTACGCCTGGCCTCCAAATATATAACGTCTCGTACACGTCTCGCGGGAATAAAGTCCTTCCGTTTCTTCCCGCGAGACTTGCAGCAAAGTCCATAGTCCATATGTATGGCCCTTCCCGAGGTGAAAGGATGAAGTGCTAATTCGATTATAGAATAGAACGCAGTGCATCATGGTAAAAATACCCCGCCGCCATATTTATTTCATAATTGTGGATTCAAAAGGATGCATGTGCGATGAATTTCTGAGCATATCTACATCAAAGACAAGCTCGGAAAAGCATGATTCTTAAATACGATTATTGGTTTCCAAACATTACGGTTTGATCAAAGCATGTGGTCATACCAGTATGGTCTTCAAACACAAGTGTTTTATTTCCTAAAATGGTATTAATTTATAATACAAAATGAACAATGAAATGCGAAATCAATGGGGTGCTGCTAGACACATGCTTGTCTTCATAGTACAGCTAGAACGTGTGCAATCAGCGCCCATTGATAAAAAAGATAAATAAATACAAACGAGCAATGTTTCACTTACTAGGCCGACCATTGAAAAATTGCATGAAAATTTAATAGATTTACAACAAGTCCATCCAAATCCAACCAACCAATTCGGGTAATGAAGATGCCACCATGAAAGAAACATGGTTTTTTATGATAAACACACACACACACACACACACCATTTCACTCCAAAAACTTAATCCATCTTTTCTATGATAAGGCTGCCATTTTGGAAAATTATCAAATTTTAAAGATACCGTAGATCTATCCCTGCTTTCAAGAAGCTCAAAATGAAGGAACCGAGGCAAAAAATCATTTGGAGAACAATGTCTGCAAACAAACTCTGGTATAAGTAAACAATCGATTTCTACATTTCTGTGTTGATCATTTTCAAAATTACAGTGATCTGAAAATTTGAATGACGTTAAGATTTTTACAGTGATAGGTGTACAGACAAATAGTTGATCTTCGCACAATTGTTTGCGGTCGAATGCATTTCAAATTTCAGGAGCGTCGTTGCCGGGAGGCAGATAGGGCCCATCCTAAAATTTCAAAATCGTCGGTTGGGAAATTTTGACCTACTGGCCCCTTCTATGAAGATAATCCCACGACGCCACGACCCCAGGATCCCATGACGCTACTGTCAATTTTCAAATCTTTCTACTGGCATAGCTATGAGACAAAAATAAATTTGGAAATGCAAACAAATTTTATAAACTAAACTTTGCTCACACAATCCATTTCTGCAATCGTTGATGCAATTTCTATAAACTATGATAAATTTTCATAATGGCGGCCTTGTCGCGAAAAAGTGGCATAATAAACATATATCTCTTCAGATCTCCCAAGAGAAATTATTTTCCTGGAGGAAATTAGATGATTCTTGCAAACGACCTAATCATGACAAATCAATAACCACTCAGATGTTGTTGATGATTTAAAATGCAGGAATGTTATCATTAAAGATTATTCTCGATTAACGCTGGGAAAGTAGGCTTTTAATAAGACGAGAAAGATGCGATAATCTATGTACAGATTACGAAATGATTATCCTTAATCTTTGAAGCATCCTTGTTGTGCTGCTCGAAACTGAGGAAATCCCAAACAAGGTGACAATGCTGATTAAATAGCAAAATTGAGCGCATATTCAGCTGAAAGCAGGATACCTTTGGAAAGGTAGTGAATCAATAAATATTGCGAGCGGCTTTTCTTCTACATTATAATTATAAAGTGCTTGATTTGCACTTCTTATCTTTGTCTTTTGAGAATAACTCATCGATGCAAGAATTCGCATGTTGCGACCAAATCAAAGCAAAAACTGTGAGGTAAAAATGGCAAACAAGATAAATTCAATTTAGCCAACGCGGCTATCTTTGTCTTTGGGAAATAGTCATGAGAAAATGTCGACCAGCGTGTGTCAAATACTATATTCAAGAACAAAATGAAATTCTTCAAGCAAACTGGGTGGCCACAAATAATTTCGGACAAAATGGTGCAATTAAATTGTGATAGTTTTCGATAATTTGGCGAAAGGGATCGTTCAAAAAGTACGTAACGGAAAAAATGAGCATTTTGAACAATTCGTGTTGTTAATGTATATATATCCCATCCCTTATTCACGCGGAATGTGAGATGAAACACGGAACAAACCAATCATATTCCGCTTCTGTCTCGTTTTGTCACTTTCCTCATTCGCGCGGCATGTAATGTGAGATGCATTCTGGTCAGGTGAGAATCCTGCTAAAGTAAAATCAAACAAACTTGACATTGCGACCAAGTGTGGGCAGGGTGAAATTCGAGGTGAATCTCTGAGGTGAAACCAAACACACATAGGTAAGAAATCTCGTTTCAGGTAACAGCCAAGAACTGTTAAACATTAAACGTGTTGATTCATGAATACACACATCCACATCTTATAATGGGAAATACTGTTATCGAAAAGGACTTTGGAAAACTATGATGTCTTTGGCCAATCTTTAGACTTGCCCCAAGTCTATTTCGTGCGAAATCACAAATTTTTATTTCGTACCCAATATATCGAGTAACATTCCCTCGATATATTGAGTCGAAATAAAAATTTGTGATTTGGCACGAAATAAATCTAGCAAATCTTGGAAAAACGTTGAAAAATACTTCCCTCTTACAAAGTCTGTCACATTTTGCAAATTTGAAATGTTGCAAATTTGCTTTTTGATACTGTTTGGAATTTGTTTACATTTTAAGATTATCCAATCACATTACAGAATTTTGGCCACATGATCATATATTGGCGGAAATTGATTCTCTACTTTCAAATCGTAAACAATCAAATAGCGAATCAAATAAAAAATTATCCTATGCCACTGGTGGCTGGTTGTCGACACTGCAAGCTTTTCCAATACATTTTTATAGAGCTGTGACTAAGCTCAGATCAGATTGGAAAATACAATTTCTTTTCTGCGGCTATTTTAATTCTCCATTAGGCCTACTGGTGAAAAACCTACATTTCAAAAGCCTTTCATAGTTTTAAAAATTGCACAAAGTGTGTTGTTTTTAATAACGTTGTCCTTATCGAAGCAACAAAGAGCTCTGCGTGAACAGAGAATGAAAAGCTCCTTAAACATGTTAAAAGTTTTTTTATAAACAAAATAAACCTGTATCCTGTATAATGGCTTTTGACAGAAGCGGTTTCTTACAACAGTTACCGATTACAATAAATTGATTAAAGTGAAAATAATTAAAGTGTGATTGGCTGCTAGCTGCTAGCTTATGATGTGATTCAAACAGATTCAACCAAAATGTCTTGTGGGTTTTTAGGTCGTCAGGAAAGTAAGTTAAGTTGTCATCTGCAGATAGAGATGTTTAAAAGTTCCCACAACCGAATGAAAGATCAATGACAAATTTTGGGGCATACAGAAAATTTGACGCGTGGGTTGTTCGTGATGAAAGAGCTTTAGATGAGAAAAGAGTTATGTTTCGTAACTATCTAACCCATGTCTTGCTTGGGCCTTGAAAAAACTTTTTACAGTTCTACATTAAAAGTCTGTGATGACAGTATAGTATCGGTCAGTCTAGTTATATACTGCTCCTCCTCCATTTGCATGTGCAAACCTACACCTATGCACGCTTTCCGTGCGTCCTAACAATACATTTTACAAAATAAGACTCTTTTTTAGTTATCTCCCTCATGGTGCCAAATAAATTAAGTCTTGCTAGGACCGTGAAAAAACTAGATCATCTCACTCATCACGAGAGCTCGTGTTTCGTAATTTTACATCTCTTCTCTTGAGAGTTCGACTCCTGTGTTTTAACTCTCTTGTTTTCTGGAAAACACCCCAAAGCTAAAGAGCCTATAAGGTAAGGTGTAAAATTCCCAATATATGACAGGCTTCAAGACTCACCCAATTAAGAATGTTAAACTTAGCTCCTAATTTATTCAAATGACCTCCTTACGGCTGGGCCTCAACCACAACTGTTGAACTGCCAAATAACAATAAATGCTAACACTTTTTCGACACTTAACAACACTTCCCAACAAATCGTAAAAATTACGACAAAACTTTCTTCACAAATGCTAATTGATAAAGCAATTTCTTACAGTATTAATACTGGGTGACCCAAAAAAAATGTCACCACTTTTGCAAAGCTGGCATGGAGGAGATTTCGAAACAAGTAAAAATAAAGTTTGTCGTTTGGGACTAGGCCCTATCTTATTATAACCACAACAGAAAAGAAGAAAACAGACAACATCTCACGAGATAAATTTATTTAATTATTCCTGGCTAATCGTGGTTTCCTTTGAGAAACTATCAGCTAGTTTCTTGTAAACGCTACCATGTGCACGAAACATGGTCCCAAGGAGGACTCAAAACGACCAATATTAAACATGAATAAATCTTATCTTTGATGAGAAATCTTTGACGAGTCAATATCTGATTGGCATGGTCAACTTTTGTAAAATGCAGACATTTTATTGGACAGGCATTGCGTCTCTCAGGAAAATGACAAGAGCACTGTGGCCTTCATAAAGAATCTACAAAGAATTCCTACGTTTGATAACTAAAATTCAATGTATCGATATCCTCACCAAATTACTAAAGAATTTAACCACTTCAAAAATTCAACAGATTATATAAAACTAGTCAGCTCATTAGTTTATTGGGACTTTATGAGCCTCGATATCTGACAACATATGACTAATTAATAATCTTTACTCCAATATTTGTAAGAACAACCCTCCAAGAACTGTTTCTATCCTTTCGTAAAATTTCCTGTTTACACTGGAAAGATAACGAACTATTGTTTTTCTGCTGACATTTAAAAACTCAGGAAGACAGTCTTAAATTCAACCTTATAGAAATCTTTGCTCCATGAACCCATTGTATTTCACTAATCTCATGCTACAATTTCAAATTCCCAACGCGACAAAAAAGTTGAGATAATTTAATCATTTCCAGTTGGCCTTGGTTGACTTGCATTTCCAACTAGCTTCGTTCCCGAAGGCTATTTCAAAAATTTTAATTGGCTTAAAAAGAGTAGAAGCTCGAATCAACATTCAAACGAATTTTTAGAGATCTCTGGAAAATATTACTTGAACTAAGTAACCCAAAATATCTAATACATTTAAATAAAAACACTACACCACTTTACGGTATTTCTAAATATGTTATTCACACATTCAATCACAAAGATCGCCATTTAAAACCAATACCAAATTCCATAAAAACAGTAAATAATTTTTCAGGTTTGCCATAAGATCAAAATATTTTAAATTCAAAAATGTCATATATCACGAAAGCAATGGAATACTGTAACGATATACCAAAATATTTACGAAAAATGTAACTGATATGTGAAAACGTTTTGAATAATTCCATGAAATATATAACCTAAATATAAAAGAATGTACCTTTTTGTATGTATACTTAAAAAATAAAACTTATACTATAGTTATAAAACGTAATTTGCGCGCAATTTGTGCTATGTTTTTAGGCTATCAATTTAACAAATTCTCTCCAAAAAGGCTATTTCTTTGGAAAATTCTTTGTTGACAAAGAAAGTAACTAGTAAATAAGTCTTATTTAAATCATGTTATTTTATCATCATGTTTTATGAAGCACGAGCCCTTGAGCTGTGCTGTTCACACCGGCCTCGTGAAAATGATACTAAAAAATGTGAGTCAACATAAAAGTTCACAGGGTTGTCTGTTGTAAGCGTTTTCTAAAGCCTCGGTTTTTTCATGTTAACACTGTAAACAATGCGTTTTCAAAACTCTGTTTTTTAATGAGAGTTTTTGTAAAAGCTCCGTTTTCACAGCGCATTGAAGTGAACGCAAGACCAAAAACGGAGGAAAATCAATTCGTTTTTATAGAAAAACGTAGCAGTGTGACCGGATTCTTTGCATTTGTCCTTTTACGCGCGTGACTCTATTTATGACTAAGAACATATAGTTCGGAAAACGTCAGCATACGGAAAAAAGCTTGCTATGCCCGTGATAAAAACCGCGTGACTCAAAAAAGTTTCAAGGAAATACCGCAAGCTTACCTCACCTGGAAATCTTTAGCGATCACTTTACGAGTATGCAAGAACATGGAGACAAAACACAAAAATTTAGTATTAAGTTGCGATAATTATGATAAGACCTTATTTCGGAGATCGCGATGCAAGATTTCATGTTGTAGTTGTAAGGGTAAAAATGGTTGTCGATATTCCATCGAACGAATCACAAAAATTCTGCAAAGAATCATGTTCTATTGCGCTTCTATTCACATTTGGAATTAGTAGCCTGCGTGCAGACTTAAATTTAAGTCCGCACGCAGGCAAGAATTAGATACTTCTATTCAGATAAGCATTTTCTATGCTGTTTTTAAATAATAATGATGTTTTTAAACTGTAGAAAGACGCGGGAAGACGTAACTAAAACAAAGGATCATCTGCCTCAAGAATAAAATCGAGAAGAAGACAATACATTTTCAGAAGCAGCCTAATTATGTGTAATTAAAACCATTAACAGTAGAAGCATTTAGTTTGTCCTTTGGAAAATATTATGGTCATAGGTTGCGGTTTTCAATATTATGTTAGTCTAGCCGAGATAATTTCACAGCGGCTTCCTGTTATTCTTTAGCCACTTGACGGTTGACCCAGCAGACGCTAATCTGGCCATCCATGCTAAAACACGTAATAAAGAGTATACTTGAAGATGCAGGGTATATATATATATATATATATACTACCTACAAATCCACAAAAATATTGATTATTTTCGATCAATATCTTTTATTGATGAAGTGCCACTGAGGAAATATCAATTTGACATGAATTTGACAGTTGCCAGCAATAGTGATTATTTTACCAGCAATAGTGATATGAATCACTATCAAATTTTCATGCTTGATTTAACTATTTGTTCTCTACAAAAACAATGCTGGTAAATTGCCATTAATTCTGACAACAGACACATAAAGTTCACTTTAACCAGTTATAACGTTGGCATGGGGGTAACTGGGAAACAATTCAGGAAAATAAAAATCTCATTTCTTTATTTTGGTTTTTCTGACAGGTTTTTCAAACCGCTGAAACCGGTCTGGATCTGCCCCTGTCGCGCATACGCTATAGTTCTGATTTCTAGGTGATTTCTTACTCCATTTGTCAGTGCACAAGAGCTTTTTCAAAATTTATCAAATCTTATTACTGTTGTTTTATAGCTTTTATTATTACCATTCAAAACAGAAAGTACATAACGTGGCAATTTTCTGCAAACGTAACCAACTTCGAATTTTCTGCAAACGTAACCCAAATTAAATTCCAGTATAAATGCGACTCTTGAAGTGCTTTTAAATCTAGGCATGAGATTAGATGACTTCATACCGTTGGATCTCCCAACCCAGTTACCATTAATGCCATAAAATTCTTAGGCAAATCTTCCTAAATTAAATTAAATTAGATAACTTCAATGCCCTGTTTAGTTTTGAAGGGGGGTCCATGGCTTTAGTTAAAGCTGCTAAACAAACAAAACCTTTTCCATAGATCATTTTTTACAATGACTTCCTCATCAAGAATAATAATGTTTAAACCTTTTTCAATGAACTTTTGATGACAAACTTTCTTCCTCAGTTGGAAATAAATGAGGATATTATCCCCTTTATATAACAAGTTACTACCAATCAGCAAATCATCAATTCTATGGCTTTCTCTGCTGAGTTACCATAAAAAACGCCCACAGTCCAAACAGAGTCAAGTCTTGTTTGGGTAACTGATGACAACCTGACTAAAATTTGGCTCAACTTTGAATATTGTGTGCCAAAGTATGTACCTAGCAAACATGACAGTATTCCCTCTTTCTATGCAACAATGAACTGTATTATAAATAAACTGTTTTCAGGAAGCAAATTATATTGTGTAACACTTTCAAAATAGTAATACTAGACATTTGGTTCTTCGTGAAAAAAATTAAAAAATATTACGTAATGAAGCCCATTGCAATGAAGTAATATTAATTTATATGATGAAGATTCTTCCTTTGGATAGGACAGCAAGTGGGAAGGAATGTTTCGCCCAGTTTTCTGAAAAAATCTTTAAAATTCACAATTTTAAGATTTCAGAGTCAATTGTTTCTTGCGAACGAAGTTTTGTTTAAATTAATGTTTTAATGTTAAAAAAGGTAATATGATAAAACAAGAGGCGGACTGGCAAGGGGGTAATGCAATTCCCCTAATTTTGAGAAATTGTGTATTGCAGGCTTTGCTTGTGAATAGTTTATTTTTAAAATTCAATCCAAAGTCCCTTAAACCATCACAGCATCCCTCCTTGAATAAAACCTAAAAAATTTTAAAGGAAGAGAAAATCATAATTTCGACATGACAAATGGGCGTGCGTCTGGATTGTGGTTTCTCTTGTCAACTGGTCAACGTTAGATTTTCCGTTTTCCAATTTATCTCCGACGCATGTCTGGATGTTTGGCTTGTGACTAAGTTCTTGTTTAAGGTTCCTGCTTCTAAGGTTCCTGCCAGAATTGGGGCGATGAGCTTCCTGCCTCAGACACTTGCTGCTGACATTTTATTGCCATTCAAATAGAAGTTGGACACTGACTCAAAAATTTACTGTCTTTCTTTAAACCCAGCAAACAGGCAACACTTACAATACCCTTATTCAACAAAAACGAAGTTTAGCTTTTATTTTGAAAATCTTTTCGACCACCCAATAACATATTATGTTAATCTTAAATTATTTAATTTGAATCTGTAATCATTGTGTGACATTGTTATTTTTCAATCACAGCTGATTTGCTTTGGTAACCAAAATAAACCCCAAGTGGCTGATTCAGATCCCCCAGTTGAACAGTTAAACCTGAATAACCTTTTAAATACCCGTATTAAAACAATAACATTTAAAATAAAACTGATTCAATGAATAATACGAAAACAATTTACGCATCTATTGGTAACAACGAAAACCAACCAACAAAACACGCATGCTACTGGCTTCTCGCTTCGCTGATAAAACATTATCGACAAAAACAAGTTATTGAGGCCTAATATTCTAATACAACAACAAGTCATTATTGTAAATTTGAGACACTTTTTATGAACCACAAACAAGCCAACAGATCAATAAATTAAAGAAACAAGAAGGCCTTTTTATTCTTTTGAGGGGTGCGTCTGCTAAAAAAAACTATGAAAATCTAGTCTCGTCGTACGATAAAATTCGAGAATTTAAATATTGTATTTCGTGCTATGCTCTTCCTTGACAAAAAATTCAATACTCACAATTTGTTTCTGAAGTTCCAGTGAAATGAAGGTATAACCATTCGACTTGCTAAAACTCTGAACATGACAAACAAAATCAGTAAGGTAAAGGACAGATCCATATTTATCCTCCGTTGTTGAGTGTTGCGTGTAAACTCTCAAATCAAGTCAAAAACAAAAAACTGTAAAACTGGTGCAGAAATGCGAACGAAGATTTAAAACTTGTTGTAACCAGCCAACACTTTAAATCATAAGAATAACTTCTTCTTCTCTTCCTTCCGCTATTTAGAGTCTTTCACTGGTCCAGGAAATGAAAAGTATTCTGTTTTGCTGGAAATAAAAACAGTGTTTGTTTCACGAGATCAAACGGCTTCTGCTTCTTAACTTCCATATTAGTTTTACTACAATCACAATCAAATCCATGAATGAAACCTTTCAGTGTCTGTCAGTCATCAGCCGTTGAGATCCTTTGTTTTATTTTCTATTCGATTTACAGGGAAACAAGAATATGAATAATAAAAATTCCTCCTCCGCAACTTCCAAAATATTCTGACAAGCCAGGTTTTTGTAAATGTAAACCACTGTTGTAAACAAATTTCTCCGCTGCCGAGACATTATACATGGGGCGTTGGGGTTGTATTTGAAGTAGGAGTATTTCCGTGCATTGTAAAATGTTTAAAATATTATTTTATCAAACGTTACTGTTATTAAAGCTGAAAGGAGGGGCCTTCCTACGCGAAGATGGACCCACGCCTGTTCCCCATTGCTCTCGGAAATCCTTCGGACACCTGCCCTATTCATTCGCATTGCAGATGTCATGGTATATCGTCCCATTCATTTAATCAACCAGTCTATTCATTGTGGTTCGAAAAGATGATTTATTCAAAAACTGAATGAATAATAATGAAGGGTCTGAAGAGCCGGGCTCCTGAAATTTAAAGGTTTCATGCCTCCTTTTGCCTAGGCCCCTGACATTAGCAGATACCCCCAAAGTACCTTTATGTGCATCCATAGTCTATAGAAACTCACAGTGCTGATTTTACAGAAGTAAAAGTCAGCAAGTGGGCAAAGATGTTTTTCTTAGGGGCAAAATGCAAAATGGTGGAATAACCTCTCAGATGAGTCAAAGCAGTGTAAATTTTAATAAATTGCATAGTTAAGAATGAAATAGGTTTTAACATTATGGATTTTAATATTTTAATTAGTTTTATTCAATTTAATTAGTTATAGTCTAGTAATTAATATTTTTATATAAGAGGTCCTTTACATGAGAAAAGTCAACCCGGGTTGAGTTTCACCCCGGGTTGAGTTTTGCTGAAGGTTGCGAATTTGGTTTGCGTTTACATGAGATTTTTCAACCACGGGGCGAGTTTCCACTTTAGCTGTTGTTGTTGTTCCTGTTGTTTTGTGAGTTCGTTTTTAACTCGACTTGACAAAAGAGATCAAGAAATACGGAAATATGAAATGAAATTTTCGTTCTTGATGTGCTATTTTAAATTATCTAAAAATTATTTTTGACGAAACAAAATATGAAGAAATTTATTAAGTGAATTTTAAGATTATATCAATATTATTTTGTCCGAAGACATTAATCGAGAAAGCTTCAAATCTCAAGAAACTATGAAACATTAAAGGCTAAATACAATGAGCGAGTCGAGTTTTTATTTAAACAAAAGAGAGCAAGCCAAAAAGCTATTTTAATATCTGTTACAATTTACTTTATTTGAAATAAAAACTTCTTAATCTCTATTAAATTTTGTTTGAACACGAAATGGGTTTCTTGCGTGCATACTCGAATCGTCTACTGGTTCCTTTTTCAGCCTTTTCGAAGAATTTAGTTGAATGAAAAATGGGCTAAAGATTTCTAAAATAACGCTTCCGTCAGCAGCGTAACTACGTCACAAGGCGAAACAATTACATCATGAGGGTGGAGGAAGGTGTTTATCAACTCTAAGTTTCGTTTTCATAAAAGGCTTTCCTTTTCCTTTGTACTGTACAGAAAAGAATATTCCCAGTTCTTCGAAAGAAAAATAATGGAAAGTTAATCTCCCATATTAGGTTTCTTATGATATGGCCCTGATCGTAAGTAGCATATAGAAAAAAATTCCGGAAACTCGCGCTCTACACATCGCATAAAACAACAAACTAATTTAGTTTGATTAACGACACTGACAAGTAACGGCAGAGACAGAACAAATGTTATAAAGTTTATAGCAAAAGGATCAAAATCAAAAATATCTAAAGATCTGTCTTGTAAAAATTGAAACAAAATAACCTTGTGTGGCAATATGAACAGTAAGGGAGCGGTCGTTAAGTAATGGGGAAAAGGGGAATGGAGGCTTTTCAGAAAGTAAACTAAGATTTTTGCACCCAGTAAGGTAGCCTAACAAATTTCATACCCAAGTATAACACAGGTAATAAATTACCGTACCCCAGTCCCTTGCACAGCACATGACCATTTATTTACCTTCCCTACTGCCGCTTCTACACCAGAAGCAGAAAATGTTTCTTGACAAGTTTAACTTTGCTGGTGTAGATGACGAAACTTAATACTTTTCCTTGAGAAATATCCTTGTTCGAAAACTAACAGGCCAGTTTTTTAACAAGGAATCTTAACAAGGAAGAAGAATATAGCAAAGCAAGAAAAATTTGTTAAACCAAAATTGATTGATATTTATTTTAACATTCCAAAAATAATTTGGCACCCCAGCAAATTCTAAAAAATATTTTCCCTGCCCCAGCTAAAGAACTTTCAAAAATTCTACACCCGGCTGTTTACCCTCCGCCCCGTTCTCCCCAGTACTTAATGCCCGCCCCCTAAAATCAACACAGAAAAATCAACACAGAAAAATCAACACGGAAAAAGCTGCACGGAAAAAGTTGCACGGAAAAAGATCCGGAAACCAACTAGGACACGCTTGGAAACACACCAGTACATGCTTGTTATTTTTTCTAAATTGTGCCCTAATAGATCCTTAAGAGAGTCTTAAAAGTATCGTAAATTTATTGAAAAAGGTAAAAACCCGCATAAATAATATAAGTAATGATATCTGTTATAACCAAACTACACAGCATAAATATACTTAAAACAGCACAATTTTTCTAGAACCTATCTCTTGGAACCGCATAGAAAATGGCATACTAAAGAAAGCGAAAAGTCCGAGCGAAACGAACCGAAGTTTATGGAGTTTCGGGGAATAGACCTGAACAAATTCTTCTCACCCTTCGGGTTGCTTAATGACTCTTCAGGTTGGCTTAATGACTCTGAATTTTGTTTAATAGTGTACATGCATTGTTGATCAGGTGCACGAAAATCAGGTCATCATAGAAGCACCATAATTTCCATGAATCGGGATGCAAGCCAATACTGGAATGCTGAGCTGAAATTTTCTTATCCATTCAAGGTGGGGGGGGGGGGCATACACAAAATATCCGGAACGTACGGGGGGGTATTTTTTTGAGGTGGTGCATTATTTTTCCGATGATTTGTATATGTTTTCCTACTGTAAAATCGTCAACGTCTTAGATTCCATTTGCGGTCTCCTTTGTAGCAGGTGATATTTTTTGTTGGGGGGTGGATTCCTGTTTAACAAGGATTCTGTACCACGCATTTTATAAAACAAATTCGCCTTTTTGCGCTTCTTTTTGTGTTCTTCAGTACAACGATTTTAGATAATATGGCCTGCCACAGCCCCCCCCCCCCCTGCCAGCACGCCCACTGATCCTTGGTACCAGAAGGATATACAAGTTGAAATGCATGCATCTATTTTACTTAACATAAAAAAGAATCATCAAAGTACCTACTAAAGACATAGTTCTGAAGATCAGATAGATATTTACTCATAAGAAAAATATGTTTCCCTTATGGCTATTGCAAAACTGAGTATTTTTTTGTCCACCCCCCGCAGAACCATGAATTTCAAAATGTAGGTTATAAACAGCCATTCTGGCGACATTAAATTTCACATTTTCCTGAGGGAGACTATGCACGAATATACGCCGCAAACAATAGGGGCTCCATTTAGGAAATTTTGCATTTCGCCCCTTCCCCCTCTTTTCAAAATCAGCCCAACACACAACATAATAAATCTCACTTCATTTTATAAATAATTATTTTTTTGCATTAACTAATCAAAGGTTTTAAAATTTCTTAATTTTGGTTAAATTGAGTTTTTAAATGTTTTTCGGTTTTCAGCAAACCTCAGTAGCCTTTCTTACAAATTGGTTTTTTGGAGATTGTGATAAAATAAACCAAAAATGAAAATGAAAAACACGCTGTATCCGAAAATACTCTTGCGTTTTGCAAATGATATTATTTATATTTCTTAACGATGCCGAATTTTCCATGTATAGCCATGTGGTTGTTAACGATTCCGAATGTTCCACAGTCGCGTGGCTATTAGACTTGCCCTAAGTCTATTTCTTTTTAATAGAAACTGGAAATGTCTTTTTTTCCGTTTCTTTATCAAATGTTTAAAAATCTTTTAATTTTGTTCAATAAATTTTTAAAATTTTTCAGCAAATCCCAGTAGCCTTTTTTATAAACTGTTTTTCTGGAGAAAAACATGTGTGATAAGGTGAACCAAAAATGAAAATGAAAAACTAATGGATGATAAAACTAATGCAGAAACGTTCAAAGATCTTTTCCAAATTTAGCCTCAAGCTTAGTGGAAAAACGTCCTTGGTCACCTCTCAATCTAGTAAACGTAAAAAGCTATTATGAACATCTGAAGATATCCCCATAATCATTTTCTTTGCATCCCACCTCCATTGAAAATGTTCAAAAATTCTTAGAAGAAAGTAACACTGCTAAAGCAACATGAATCGATAACATCACTGGAAAGTTTCTTAAAGATGGTGCGCCTCTTCTGGCAAAGCCCATAACAGAATGATGTAATCTATCCATTTCCTTATCGGAATTTCCTCATGGTTTTAAAGAAGTGAAATTGAAACCAATCTTCAAAAAGGGATCGAAAAACGAGCCTAAAAATTATAGGCCATTTTTAAAAACCAGTATTTTAGAGGAAAAAGTGTGTGATGACTGTATTTTGTCTCACTGGCTCTGCAATTTATTTTCGCCTTCACAGCCTTCGCTTTTTACATTTAAAATTGACACTTTGTGCGTTTTATCCAAAATGAGTATATTTATTTTGGATGCCAAATGATCCGAGAATATAACCACGAGGCTATGATTGCTGCAGACGTTGCAAACAAAATACACGATGTCAAAAAAGAAACAGGAGATACAAAAAAGAAAATATTTTTCTATGGAACTTAAGAAACTGGAAGTATATAAATCTTTCAACAACCACATGGACACAGTACAAGTTTACAACAAATTGGTTTTTTTGGCGGGAAAAAATGTATTAATCCTCGGTCAAACTGATCAAACATTTTATCAAACATTTTTCTGAATTCGCATTTGACATAAAAACCAAAGCAAAGGACGTTGTCGCAAAAAATTTATCGAGAAACTGGTCGCCATATTCTACTGGATCCGCCCCTGCATTTGACATATCACAACCCCTAACTAGAGTGGTAGAGATAACATTAGAAAGGTGAAGGCGACCTTAATTCATATCTAAGCAAAAACGGATACATTTATTTTGGGCCGTCTGTAGTATTTTGGAAAGCCAACTAAAGTCAAAGCAGGGTACCACACAGGACAAGAATAATCGAAATGTGGTTGGATCAAGGAAAAGCAAGGGTTGGGCTGCATAACCTTGCACTAAACCAGACTGGGTTGCATAGTCTGAATAAAAATTTGGAGCCACATTTCATGTATGGTATCTGGGTTGGGCTGCATATCCTTGTACTATACCAGACAGGGCTGCATAGTCTGAATAAAAATTTGGAGCCACATTTCATGTATGGTATCTGGGCTGCATAACCTAGAACTATTAAATATTAAATATATTGTATATATTATAATAAAATATACTCTTAGAGAATTATATGCACGTTATGTTATCACTGTGAAAATAAATGCCTTGTTTTTATCTGGTTTCTAAATTTATGAGAAAAACTTAATTAATGAATATTTTATAAAAGATTAATCCTGTAAATTAACCAAAATGGAAACTGAAAATACGAGGTACAAATCAAAATACTCATGCGATGCGTTTTTGCAAACGACACTAAAGATGTATTCATTTTACCAAAATTTGTACGTTTCTATAGGATCATAAATTGCATAAGAATGCTTAAACAGAAACTTGCAACGCATGTGATTTTCCAAGCGGAAAATATTCTTGCTTTCGCAACCTGAGTTGCTGTCATCCTGTTGTCACGCGCCGGGCTCTGGCAGTAAAAAGCATTGAGTAATAGACTATTAATAGTAATAGTAATATTAATAGTCGATTATTCCCTGGCAGCAATAAGCCCCACGTGCAATAGTTGTTCTTAGGCGTTGTTCAAAGCAGCGCAAAGTAAAGCTGCTGCGCATTATCAATTTGAATCGCAGCGCCCTGTTTGCCTTCAGAACAGAAATAAATTTCTCACCAGTCCATGAATAGGCCATGAATAGAGGGACTTACGGAGGAGAACTCCGCCCAAGTCACTTTGTTGTTGTCATCAAAGAACGCAGCGTTGTTATTCTTGCGGCTCAGCGAGATTTATCTATAAGTTGGAGGAGGGCCTTTTAAATATTCATTTCATGCAAATACGTACAAACTTTACAACCAGCATGTGTGAATATAGTCAAATGCAAAAGAGGCAGGCTGACTTATGTTGAAAAGAACATAGATACACATGGGGTTCATTAAGAAAGTGATGTCAGTCTTTGACGTACAACAACTTTTAATTCTTGCTAGTTTTGACAGAATTAATGCCTTTATTCTTTTGCAAACTGCCAAATGCAGAAAACTCAACAGCGAAAACAACCAGTTTCAAAACATTCACTATGGGAATGCATATTTGAATTAATGAAAGACGTGCAGGCAAGCAACCAACATAAGCAAAGATACTAAATGGCCCATGTTAGCCTGTTGCCACATATTTTTGGGCTCTAATTACAGCGCTACTTTGTGGTCACAGAGAAAATGTATTTTCTCGTCTTTGATTTGAATATTTTCGTTACTGTGAGATCGAGGCTCAATGTTCGCATTTTGCGAACTACTAGAAAACTATTGGTGGTTAACCTTTTTCAATTGCACTTAAGTTCAGTCCGCAATATATGCCTCGTCTTTTTAGAGAACGAGGTTGTATCAACTGACAAACATTAGAGAGGCTAGAGCCCTTCAGATTGGCATAAAACGACTCCAAAATTTGTTTTACATCGATGATGGACCTGAACTTCCAGGTAGGTCTGCCCTGGGTACCGGACTTTCAGTAAGACTGTCGTGACCAGATTTCAGTAAGACTGTCGTGACCAGATTTCAGTAAGACTGTCGTGACCAGATTTTGGATTCTTCAATACACTAGGGACCTTAAGCAACGATGACGGCAACGTCAACAAGAACCTCGTATCCTTTCGTTCTTGATGGTTAATTTCCAAATGATAAACCAATAGCATGAAAACCTAAATCTCCAAGGAGATCCTAAAGAATTGTCTTTCAGAATTTGCATCGCCACAACCGACACGACTGTACGTTTTCAGTTTTCAAAACAACGTAATGGCCGTTGCCAGTAAAACTATTGACATTAACCAAGGTGTTGCCATTTCCCGAATTCTGAAATAGGTTAACCTTGTTGGTATAAAAAAGTAAGAAAAATGGCTATCCCGGCAAATGAGAAATGACTTTTTTAATGATTTAAGATGACGTTTTAGCTGATGTCGCCGCTATAGCTGCTTAAGCTCTCTATTAGTACTCAATATTGATCGTATATACATAGTGATCTCATTATTGTCTTTTGCCCTACGATGTGAGGAGGGAGAAGTTTATTCAGTGACAAAAGTGAAACCCTCGACATCCGTAAATTTTCACGCCACGCACTCTTCGGTAATGGCTAGCTCATTCACAAAGTTGCCCCACCATGCACTTGCTCGGCCTCGCCTAACCCAAAATCTTATTCGACGACGGTATTGATCTTTTGGAGCGAGATAAAGCGGGCTTATCAAAAGCAATGAACGCATCGCATTTTGGCGCAACGCACGGAAGGCCAAAACGGATACAATAATTGCGTTTTCAAAAATATCCGGATAAGTGGAGCAATTCAATTCAATACGGATTGTGTGCCCTACGTGCGAGGCATCCACACAGTGCGTACTCACTACTCTTTACCTTCACCTCTCTCTCCCTTGTACTTGCGCAAAAGAACAACATGAAAAGGAGACAATAACAATGTATGTACGCTTTCGGTTTTCTCTTCCTTTTTTTTCTCTGAAGAATTCCAATCGCCTTTATATGTTTTGAATTTGGTGTTTGATTTATCATCAGGGGCTGCTCAATAAATATGGCGAAGGATGTCGACGAGAAATTAGGGATCTTGAAATTTTTACGACATTACAATACCACTTCCTCGCCATTTTTTGTCCGGTCCCTCATTTCATAATTAGCGATATGAAAAAGGGGCGCAGCCAAAAGGGGTGTAGGGAACGGGTGCTATTAAGTGTGTTTCATTTAAAAAGTGTTTTTGCCGCCATTCTTTTTACTTAAGATTTATCGTGTAGATAAAGGAATCTGATGTCGGTTGATTAATTTTTAACTGGTCGTGGTAGTCAAAAAGACTTAGTGAGAGTGGCTGTAAACGTTGAGAGTGGCGGTAAATTAACAGGAGGCTAAAGCATTTTCCCAGCCGGAAAAGAGTAGGCCTTAACACTATTAAATTAAAAATGAGATTCTATGCTGTTTTTCTCCACCGCCCAATTTCCTATTGATATTGGGTCATCTACGAAAACTAACATCCACGATCATTTAAAGGCGGTTAGCTGAATTCGTTCCAATCGTTTAGCAGGACAAAATTCACAAGTTTGCACCGCTTAACTTGTTACTTAAAATTGATTTTGCCCTGCATTTTTGCAGCTTTCATTGCCATGCCTCGAATGCACGTAAAGTTGAGGTAAACAAGGCTGGACGGCGGGATCAGTCAAAATTTTTTTCGAAGATTACAGAACGTACCGCATGTAACAGGACGCGGAATTTCTCGCAAGGTTCCTTTGGAACAGAATATAAATGGAATTCTTGTTTGACGTGAATGTTTAGCAAAGTGAGAATGTCGTGGTAAATTTTAAAGGTCCTTTAAAACGAATGAAGTAAAGCCAGAGGCCGCCGCCAGCGAACAACGCGTCGCTGTACGTTTACGTTTCGTTTTCTCAGATTGATCACGGGCTTTAGGAAAAGTAAAGTTTTCATTTACTCCCACTTTTTTACCGATTTTTCTCATTCCTCTTGTCCTACATTCCAAAATAGGACAAGCAGAGCTAGGAAACATGACAAAGTAGTAAAATTTATCTTCACTTTTCCTGAAGCCCGTGGACTGATCCCAGAGGCGGATCCAGCCCCAAATCTGACTTATGCTCGCAAAAAATGGGGGGTCGTGTCTCTTTTATTAGCCACGCCCTTTTATTTCATAATATCGACCACGCCCATTAAATTGCTGAAAATTTTGCA
>JAYJMH010000667.1:0-30112 GCA_036873815.1 Phacellophora camtschatica
AAAAACAAATGTTGGGGATTAGGCATCAAGTAGCAATATAGATCGTTTTGACAAGAACCTCACCCTGAAAATAGTCTTAGTACCACTTTGATAAGAACCTATTCAGTCTGTTTAAAAAAATAATGTTTTTGCTAGCGGGGTTTACTGTATCCCATTCTGGTTTATTTAAGATTCGCCACTAGGCATCGATTAGAGCAAATATACGTTTTTTCAAATATTTGTGATTTGTGACTCGCACAAAATGTTAAACAGTTTCACTACTTACACACTTGCCAGCCGAAGGATTTATAATTTGAATTTTTTCAAATATTTTAATGTTGGAATCCTTAATTTTCAGAGATCAAAGAGGAAAGCAGACGAGGCAGAAAATAAAGTAAGTCATGCTTTTGGTTGTATGAGTCATTTTTTGCTCATTTAGAGAAGGTGTGTAATCTAATTTTAAAAATGACTTTTTTTTAATCATCATCAGGATAACTCTGAAGAATACCTTTTTCACGAACTTGTTCTAAGTTATTTTTCAGCCTAGTTAAGATATTCAGTATGCAGAATTTCTGGAGTATCTTTATGCGTCTCTTGTAAATGTTTACAGAAAATAGGAGCAGCAAAGTGTACGGAAAGTATTAGATTTGTTGTAAACCATTTACGGTCAAATGGATGGTTTGAATACCTATGGAAAGTTTTGCTGCCGACGTGTTGTAGTTTTATCGTAATATTTAAAAAATACTTTTAATTACATATTTAACGCTTGAGACAGTTTTTTACTTTGGAACAAAAGCAAAACGTTCATCCAAAAATTCATTCATCCAAAAATCATATACAAGCAATAAATTGGCTTATTTAAAGACAAATGACACTTATTTAAATTTGAATACAAATACAAAATTTGCTTATTTAAAAACAAATGACAACTTTAAATGTGTTTCAGACTGAAAGAACTCATGCAACGCCTTCTAAAAAACTCAAAAGTAAGTTTGATCAATATTTTATGCATGCCAATTTTTGATTTTTATTGCATTTCAACACACACACGCCGATTAATAAATCATGTGACATTAGCAATTCCTCAAACTGCAGAAGCTAATCTCTGGCTGTTAACTTTCTGGAAACGTGGTGAGTTGTCGTTATACGACGTCGCTCCAAACTAAAAATATGATTTTATTTCAAAGAAAAGTAATTCTAGATTTTCAGGAAGTTAATGTTTTTCTTCACAACAGAATCTACTTCTTCCTACAATTAATTTTCTTTATTTTCTGTCACGTTTTCTTATTTTGCTTTTCTAAATCTGGAAGCTTCTTTCAATTCTTCTTAGAAGTCTCAAACTTAGAATTGAAGAATTTAAGTTTTTAACACCATGGGAACATTTGAGCAACTTGCAACGATATTCAAACTGACGATTTTCCAAAAAAACATTTTTCGATTTCTTTGGGAGTAATTTTAAATTGAACACATTTTTATGTTGCATTATTCTTCACATTTGTAGAGTCACAGAAGAACCGTAAAATGTCATTTCATAAATTAATGGTACGTACATAATTCTCATTTTGTAATTGAAACGTCAGATTTTGTAAACAAAGATCCAAACATTAAGCAGCTATGATGGCAACATCAGCTAAAACGTCATGATAAATCGCCGAAATGAGTAATATCTTTTCCAATTTGCTTGGATAGCCATTTTTCTTTCTTTTTCCATATCAACAAGATTAATCTATTTCAGAATTTGAGAAGTGGCAAAACCTTTTGTAATGTGAGCTAGTTTTAATGAGAACGGCCATTATGTTGTGTTGTGAAAACTGAAAACACACAATCGTGGCGATGTAAATTCTGAGATACAACTTTAGGATCTCCTTGGACAAACAAACAAACAAACAAACAAACAAACAAACAAACAAACAAACAAACAAACAAACTTACAATAACATTAAATTAGTAACCAGCCAGACTAAAATAAAGTCACCAAAAAATAGAAAACGTACTTTTCCAGACCATGTCAGATCAGAATCAAAGGCTGTTTGAGTAGTACTGATAACTTCTAAATTTAAAACACCACAAAGATTTCTTCAATTGGCAGTTAAGCTTTAAAATTAGAACATACTACACACTGAATACTAAAATTTTTAGTTCTTCTTTGCGATGATTGATTCGTTGTGTATAAGTTTTGAATGTATAAAGTATCGGGTGACCGAAGAAAAGTTCCGAGATCTGAAAAATCACCAAAATTTGATTTTGTTACGAATTTCAAAAGAAATTTTTTCTGAAAGCCTAATTTTGAGCTATATTTTTTAAAACCTTTGTAATTTAAATCAACAATATCTTTTAAAGCGTTTAATGCAGCAAATAATATTTTTGCATCATATTTATAACATTTCTAACAATATGAAGTAACGGCAACTTGCAATAGCTTGACTTATTGATTTCCCATAACAACTTATACCATGCATCAAACCAGGTTTTAAACCGGCAAAATTGCATTGTTTTTAGTATGCTGATGAAATAGTTGATGCTGCTACAATTAATTTAGCTCTTCTTGTACATTTGGCAACGTAAAAATGAGCTTGATTGGTAATATACTCGAAGTTAGGTGCTTTTTCAAACTTTTTTTGGGTCACTCGGTATTTATGCTCCTTATTTCTTAAGTTTCGAATAAGAATATTATTCTTGTAACATTTAATTAGAAATATTAATGATAATAATGAGCGACGTTTCGATGTCATCTTAACATCATTTTCAAATTTCTTAAGATTTAAAAAATAAAGAAGTAAATTTGTGACTTCCATTTATTGCAATTTTTTTTGTCAATCCAACTTTCAGTTTTCTTGACCAAAACTTCGCTTTTGTGAGTCCATATTTTTCAAATGAAGTATCAGATGTTCTTTCTGTACAGGCGAATGTTGTTTTTGTCATGAGCGGATACAAGAATCCAGAGAGGGGCAATTTGAGAGACAAAGCCACATCAATGGGAGCGGTGTATAAACCGGACTGGGGGCCTGGCTGCACACATCTCATGTAAGAAAATATTTCTTAATTGTTTCTGTTGGTAAGTTTATTTGAAGAACAGTACATTCTGTTTTCGAATTTCTATAGAATCGCTGAAGATTCGGAATTCGAATGCAAATAATTGTTGTTGGTAAAGTTTGTTTGAACTTCACTTTCCTACCTGTGTAATGGCCAGTTTCATTGTATTGCAATGCATGGGTTAGATTTATCTTTCTCGTTTCTTTGCGCAATCCTGAATTTGATCTAGAGCATCAAAATTATGCTATTTGTTCAATTTAACCTTTCAGTATCGTCATTACATAGTTCTTTAATTATTCACTTAACTTTAATTTTATGATTTTTTGTAGATGTGCTTTCAAAAATACGCCAAAATTTAATCAAGTATTAGGTATGTATTATATTTATTTTCACAAAGAATTTTATGCGATATTCATCGTTTTTCAGCGTATGGTATGAACTATTCAATATTTTCTAATGGTCAATCCTCCATGCCTTGTGCTCTCCCTTTCACCCCCGGGAAGGGCCATATGGCCCATTGACAAACAACATAAAATGTCATATTTCCAGGAGGTAAAGACGGGTAGAACTTTACATTAATTTCAGATATTTCAAAATAGAACTCGCATAGGATTTGCCTGTTTAGCAGAAATAAATTCGAGCATGCAAGGGTTAAGAACTGAATTTAATCATATTTTCCAGATTAAGTTAACCCTTTACCCCTGGATTTATTTCCAACGAATAGGTAAATCCTTTCTCAGTTTTCATTTTTCAAGGAGGGGGGGGCACAAAACTAACCTTTTTGAAGAAGTAAATTCATGTTTGAAATCTATGAAATAAATAGAAAATTCTGTGTACATTTATCCCTAGAAATATGACGTTTGAAGTTGACGTTTTAAAACTATGACGTTTCAGTAATAGGTCATATGGCCTTTTAAGCAATGAAAGGGTCCATGTTTTTAATTATCTCAAAAAGTTACATGTTTCAAGAAAGGTTTGTAATAACTTTGCAAAGATAGAATTGATTGGTAGCAGGTAGGTAGGTAAGTAGGCATTGATTTGCCAATTAAAATCAAAAACATACAATATTTCGAAAAATGGGAAAAGGATAAAATATCTGCAAAGTGGAATAAAGAAAATAATGTAAAAATGATAAAAACAATAAAAAACTACAGTTTAAAAATATAAACCTCTAAATTCCAATGCAGGAATAGCATTAAAAGGTCTTCGTGATAATATTTTAGCAAGGCAGTTATGGCAATCTTTTGCATTTTATTGATAGGAAAAGGAAAAATTATCGGCCACAGGTGGATAAAAGATTGTGCAAAACAACAAGAAAGATTATCAATAAAAAAGTAAGCTGTTCACATTTTCAGTTTTTCGTTCACATCTTCTGATTGTTTTCTTAAATAGTTTTATCATTCTAATAAATCTTCATAAATTTCCACAAATTTTCAAAAAGTCTAAATTACACAGCAACTTCATATTTTGATTTCTAATTTTAATTGACCCCGTGTGTTGTACGAAAGATGATATTTTGGCAGTTGCAGTGCTTTAATTTAAACACTCGCGAACATTCAGTGGTAAAATTACTTTTTACCTCAACATTTTTGCTGCCTTTCTGTAGCCTGTTAAGTGAGATGTTACAAAAAGAATATTTTTATTCATATTTATGTGTGTTCAAATTAATGTGCTGTAACAAGTAATGAAATTTTAAAAATATAATTTTTCATTTGATATTTAGCTATCGAATAGATGATGGAAGTAGCAGCAGCAACATGGAGTCAGAGGATGAAGAACCACCTCAACCAAAACCGAAACAATCTCCAGATAAACGAAAATCATCATTACAGGTTACCATTCAAATTTTGAAAAAAAAGATTATATATGACAGCTAACTTGAAAGTGCATCTAGAAGAATAACTGTATCTAAAAAGCAGAGGCGAATTATTTTGTAACAATAGTGAAATTGACACACTGGCTTCAAAGCAACTATCCCTCAAGAACAATACAAAACTCTCAGCTGGAAATGAAAACAAACAATGTTGCGGATGATATGTTTTCATTTTCTAGTTGAGAGTTTCGCTTTTTTCTCAATGGATAATCGATTTGAAACCGGTGTGTCAATTTCACTGTTGTTTCAAAATTCGCCTCTGTTTATCTAAAACAGTTATCCCAACTTCAGGCAGACAATCGTAATAATACAGCAGAAGGCTGCATCAACGAACCTACAAATATGAAAACCTTCAGCGTAAAGTTTTGCATCAATTTTCATCAATGAAAGTTGGTGGAGAATTTGGGAATGTCTCAAGTGTCCTTTCTCTCCTTTATCCACCATCCACCAAATTTGTTTAGGGTATCAAACACCTTTGCCAGAAACGGATACCTAAAAAGCCTTTTCCAGGCTAGAGCTTAAACATAAAAGTTCTTTCATGTGGGTTTCTACTGTATTTACTTTTCACCTCAAATGATACCTCAACTTACTTGCCTTACTTGATACCTCAACTTGTATTTGATACCTCAAATGATTTGGTATTTTGTTATTTTCTAGATAATAATTAAAAGGTCACAGGCTACAGCACAGGGTTCATGGGCCAGTCAAAGGGTCATGTGACAAGGTTCAAAATACTGGCATTTGTTTATTGATACTCAAATTGTTTTCCAGGAATCAGATGTAAATGTCATCGTTGAAGCTAAGAGAGATCAAATTGAAAACAATTCAAACGCGATTTTTGGCGACCGTAAGTTGCCGTGAGAATTTAAATTTGAATACTACTTTAATTGTACAACATACTACTGAAGCCTTGACATATTAACAGGAGACGTTTTGAAGGAGATGGTGAAGTTGCGGGTTTAGCGAAGAGGTATCCTAGAAGTAGTTTTCTCACTAATCGAGTACTACGAGACCTCTTGTCTCGTCGTGGTTGAGGTTCGAATCCCGTTGGTTGGCTACTTCTTTTTTTGGAAACTCTGATAGTCTTTTTTTAGCAATCAGAAATTTTAGGTGTTTGGTTTAATAAAGAGAGAATTTTCAAGGCGATAATTGTTATTATATGTATAGCGGGTGTCCCAAAAAAAATGGTAACAGGTTTGATCAAGACTAGTGCTGAAAATATCGCTTAAATCAGTCAAAAATCATTTTTTTCAAGTAATCCTCGATGGCTAACTTGAAAATAAAAATCTTGTTTATTGATATTGGTCTTTTGAGAATTCAGGTTTTTATTTTGGCCTACGCTCTTAAAGGGTCGTCTAGTAGGATTTCCTGAACGATGGCGGTGTTCCAGATAACATGCTTTGTTTTTGAAATCATTTCTGAATAATGATTCCAAAAAGAATCGTGAAAATCAGTTGTACATGCCTAAATATTTTGAAAACTGAGATTGCTGCTTGATTTTGGTAGATTTTTTGTAAAAATGCTGAAAAAAGAGAAAACACTTCATAGTGGCTGCATCCATAAATAAAAATTTAATTTTAGTTTTCGGGTTTCTTTCTGAGTGTATTTCCAAGCTCCATTAAATTCATTTTGTAAACCGCTATGGTTTAGGAGATCCAATGACGCAGTTTAGACAAAAATCTAGACCTCTGTTTTTGGGTTGGAGGCAAATTTGTACTTTCAGAATTAATATCTTGACTCTTGATGCACAAATACCAACAAACTAGGTACCAATGTTTAAGTTGACTACAAAGAACTATTACCATTTTTCTTTTGACTCCCGGTATATATAATTTTATTGTTCTTTTCTTAAATTCATTTATTTATTTTTTGACAACAGCTCAACCTGGCCCATCTACAAATCCAGATGACCCTGACAGTGAGGAATATGACACGGAGGACGAATTAAGAAAGTAAGCTATTTTTACTTTTTTCACTTGAATCTACGTTTCAACACTTTAATTTGCGTTTGAAAATTTGTAGACATTTTGCCAAGTACCGCATTCTGCGACATTTTTGCCAAAGTATACATATTTTTAATATTTTTAATTATTTAAAAACGTACTATTTTTGAACTCTTAGGAAGTTCGTCGAGTTGATTGAGTCCAACAATATTAAGAATAATTAATCTTTGGGAAAAATTTAAGAATGGATGTCATTGTTTCCTTTTGGCGGGATTATTTATTCCAATACGGCGGCATAATTTATTCCAAAATTTTGAACAGGATTCTCATAATTAAAATGAAATTAAAATGTGGCGTTTTGTGCTTTCTAATCTCCAGAGAGCCAATCGAAAGTTGATGTAAGATTTATACCATGGGTCGGAGAAAATGGTTAATTTGTTGTAGAATGTTTTGTATGTGTTAGTATGTATTTTTTAAACAAATTAACTATTTCCTCCGACCCATGATTTTTACTTTCTCGTTTTAGCCAATCAAAATTTGGAACATAACAAGGAACGAGGAGGTTGGACTGTAGATATTTTTTATACAATACGTTCTTTTAGCATTTAACTTTGTTTCTTTAGAGCACGGGAAGCCATGACTGATGATGATGATGATGACCAACAAAATGATGACAATTCTGATTACGGTGCGTCAACAGAAGATGAGAGTGACGTAGATAATAAAGGTATTTTACGCTATTTAAATCTGTACATCGCTACATTCTTAAATCCAAAGATTAATCTTGTTTTGGTGGGCAATTCGCTTTGACTCAAAAGAATAAACATTCTTAAAAAAGAGAAAATATAAAAATTCCCCACGTTTGTAAGCTGCTGTGGTATGACATTTAGTTTTGATAAAAGAGGTTTCACTTTATAGTTTTATACCTTGTTTTCCAAAATCTATTGAATAACCACTTAGGTATACATACTCAATGAAATCAAAAATGAAGGATTTCTGCTGGTGTAACCTGCTAAAAAAAATATGGAACATTAGGTTGGAGCCTCTTATGTCAACTTTGTGCAAAGGCAATAGCAGCTTCGGAAACGTGGACACATTTTATTGGGCTATCCGGTATATACATATATGTCGATATATATACATTGTTATTCAGTATTGATTTGTTTGTACTGTTATTCTGTATGATTTTTCAGAGGCTGCGACAAAACCAAAAAATGAAAGTCCTGGTACAATGCCAACGGACAAAGGTTTACAAAAAGAACTGGATTTACCCATTCTGCCCAACTTTTTTAATGATGAACATTTCCTTCTGTACGGTGAGCTGGAACAACAAGATCGACGTCACTTGGTACGATACATCACTGCATATAACGGGTAAAGTTTTTGTTTTACATACATTTTGCTGTTTTCATTTTGAAGCTGCGCAAAGAGAACATTTCCCACGGTTGTCCTCAAATGTTCTTCTTTGAGTGTATCTGCTATAACAAGTACTGCAGAAATATGTATTCCCTGATCGAGCCGCTCGAACCCATTATCATTCCCAGAGATAGTTCAAAAGGGAATACTCCTCCTGGTGCTGACCTAGGTTTTCTTAGTTTTCATTCCATAGACTCTCGCGTCAACATTCGATCGAATCCCGAGAAGAAGAGGATTGAAGAGGCACAGCGCCGCAGTCGAATGAGATTCAAATGTTAAACAGCTTATTAAGGTGGAAGGTGCTAAAAATTAGGGTGGAAGGTGCTAAAAATTAGGATGGAAGGTACCAAGAGTATGTCTTCTCAAAAAATATCCCTTGGAGTGAGGTTAGCTCATACCAGCTTGTCTGGCAACAATTAATGCAGTTATAAAGTTACTCAAAAGAACAGAAAAGACATTGAAAACGAAGTATGGACGACAGTGATGGGCTTAAAAACGATTCTATGATTGCACTCTTCTTTTCCAGATGCTGTATGTTATACGAGCCTGTCTTGTCACACGAGTCCCTGTTTCTCTTCGTTTCTTTGTTATAACTGATAGCACTTCCTTCCACTAGGGACTCATGACAATACTAGTCAAATCTTGGACCAAATGTTGCTGTTTGCCGGGATATCCCGGGCACCAATCAGAACACAGTATTTTATCTGTCTGCTATGACTTCAGAAGATGTCCAATCATGAAGCAAAACAAAGCACAGTCTTCAGAACGTTGAATTTGAAGGCTTCGAGAATCTAATTCGAAGCTATGAAAATCTAAATCGAAGATTCCAAAAATCAAATTGAGGCTTCAAAATTAGGTCCAAGATTTCACTAGCAATGTCAAGAGTCCCTAGTGGAGGGAAGTGCTATCAGATATAACAATGAAACGGAGGGAAACATAGGGACTCCAGTAGTAAGTCTAACACGAACCTAGACTTGCTCCAAGTCTACTTCGTTTATCAGTAAAGAATATGTCACTGTGGCATTTTCCTCCACAGCGACATATTTTTTGCTGATAAACGAAATAGGCTCAAAGCAAGTCTAACACGGACCTAGCTGTGTGTTCACTAGAACGAGCGTTGAAACGAACGTCACGCTGTCGTCTTTACGTTTTTTGGGGTTAACACAGTAACCTTGGTTCTACACAGTAGTTTTAATGTTAACACACTAATTTTAGTTTCCTTTTTCCTAAAACACAGTCTGGTACCCTGACGTCATTTTCGACTAAGAGGCCTGTGCTCCATAGAAGCGGTCTAAAACAACAAAATGCATCCCTGGCGTCCAGTACTCTCACTCGATCACCTCAATACGCGGTTTGAGTTGACGTTAGGAAACCAGGCTGAATAAAACAGAGCCTCTGCAGCGGAGGAAACAGAGCCTCTGCGGCGGAGGAGAGTGCTATGTATCGTTATCATTGGAAATTCAAATTCTATTGTCTTTGTTTTCAGTATTGTTGATGACTACATGTGCGATGTTACAAAATACGTAATTACGAAACAAGACTGGGATGAAACTTTCGAAGAGGTAATGAATTAACTTCACACATTTTTAGATTTTTTCCAAAAAGTATTACATTACCAGCATGTGAGATCCTTAATTTTTGGATCTTAGCATAGTGAAAGTTCTTAAATCTAATCAGGGTAATGTGATAAACATTCAGTGGCTATCACATATTTGTTCAGTAAACACACTGATAATTTTGCTCATACACATGATGTATACTGAATTTGCAACAATCTGCGTTTGTCAAACTTTGCAATTGATAATTCTTAAGCAATCAGTTGTGTTGATTTTTAATTAATTAAATTTCTAGGCCCTCTCTGGAAATCCTTCTCTTACGTTCGCTCGACCGCAGTGGATTTTCGCATGCAACGAGGAATCAAAATTTGTTCCAGTTGAAGATTACATCATTGAAAAGACCTAAAGAATTCTCTCAGAGCATGACATATTTTTTAAATCAACTTTGAAAAACGCGGATGAAATGGATGTCAGACTTGCAACTCATCATTGCAACTCACAGCAACCCCATCATTAGACTAACTACGTGAGTCACTCTGTCTTTCTTCGCTTCTTTGCCTCATGACATTACTCGTCAAATCATTATCCTAATTTTACTATTTGCCCGGAAAATCCCTGGCACCAATCAGAACGCAGTATTTCATCTTGTTGCTATGCCTTCAGAAAATCAGAAAATGTTCCATCATGAAGCATAACAAAGCACAGTCTTCAAAACGTTGAATTCAAAGTTTCAAAAATCAAAGTCAAAGCTTCGAAAATCAAATTAGGTCCAAGATTTGAATAGTAATGTCATGAGTACCTAGTAGAGGAAATAATGTGCTATCATATATAACCAAGGAAACGGAGGGGAACATAGGGGCTCGTTTAGTAAATCTACCCCATCATATGATTCAAACTTAGATTGTTAGACAAATGCTTTTCGTAATCTTACGTTTTTAAAAATGATATAAAATAGTGCATAGCTTTTTATGTTTTCAAAGTGGAGTAAAATGCAGGAAAACCATATCGCTCACAGAGTTTTCTACTACAAGACCTTTGCAAAGCAGTCAGATAATCTGGTTAAGGTCGGAACTAGAAGCTGATGCAGATTGGGGGCATATTTCTCTTAGAACAATACAAAACAAAGGTTTCATTTTCAAATTGTAGTAAATAAGCATTGCTTATTAACTTATTAGGGGCCAAAACCCCAATCCCCAGTTCCAAAGGCATTGGGTGTAGAAAATCCCAGTGAAATAATGGAATCTGGGGATAAAAATCGTGCTGAAATCCAATACGGCCTATTACCTTGGACTGATACCTTAGCCCAATACCACATAAAATAACAATTACAAAATTATTGTTTGCACATGAAGCTATTACCAAGAAGAAATGCCTTTTGCTAAATCATGTTATATTTTGCTATTCAATGTTGGTTTCGTGGTCTAAATTAGTCTCAATGATATTCATAATCAACATTTAAAAAGTACGAATCATTGAATTTAATTTTGCGGGAAATAAATCGAACTATTTATTATTAACCCGTCAAACAATTGGCGAACTAAACAATTCATTCTACGGTCGTAAAACGTAAAAAAAGAAAACAACTAAAAATAATTTTAAATTAACCATTTATAATGATTTAAACAGCGTTTTAATTGTCATAAATTTGAACTTAGTAACATCGCATGGCGTAAAAGGCACTTGGATAACATTCATAGCGTTGCTTGATATAAAAGTCGACACAAAAATATAGATGGTGGGAGGTCTTTTGATTTTAGTGATTGACGCTTTCGGTTGATATATTGAGACATAGCTGGAAGGAAGAGTGATTTTGATCGCAGTTTAAAATATAATTGATGTTTTCAGTTCCTTTCATAAATTTTATTCAAAGGACTTCATTATTATAGTTGTCATTTTGAGATATTGACTGAACAGCAACATTTTCAATCAATAATATTGAAACTATTTTTTCCAAAACTTAAATCCAACGCTTTACTGATCATATAAAGTCTAAATGTTCACATAAAGATTTGAATCTCCATGACAATAGGTTAACCGTCTTCAAAATGGCTTCTGATTATCGGGCATGGTCAGTGCTAAATCAAGAGATAAAGACTATCCCCAGATGTATGACAAATATTAATTGTTCTTAAAATACACATATTAAAAAATAACATTAAGAACAAAATATGCAATTGTAATTTGTCATATATCTATAGATTGTGTGTGTCCTTATCTCCACCATAATATGGTATCTCCCGGTGGAATGGATATTGTACTCTAAAATCATTCTGGCGAAATTAAATGAACAACTATTTTGTTGCCATGCTGCCATTTTGTTGTCATGCTAAAAACAACATGATTAGGTTCTTGAGAATGAGTTCGTATCAAACGGGAGTAACTTAATTTTAAATTGCAAAGTAACAACATCCACAAAAGGAAAATAAAGTGATAATTGTTGTCATATTTTGAAGGATAAGCGTTTCCGAGAACGGCTATGAGTAGGGGACATGTTCACGATGGTATCCTCGTAAAGGAAATGACATTCATGTTTATTGTTATGTCAATCAAATAAATCGTGGCCGCCAACAAGACCTCTTACAGTTATATTATTCATTAAATGTACACTTTCGGTAAAAAATATATGACAACGTGCGTGGTCTTGTTATTAGGAAGGTTTCGATCCAGAACGAGTACGAAATGGAAAACAATCGAATTGTTTGTATAAACGTGAAAAATGTTGTTTCGATGGGGGTATCAGAATGTTGTTTTTCAAACCTGCAACGTTAAATTGACTATTTTTCGTCATATTTTGGAAAAACAAGATGAAGACTCAGAAAAGAAGAGGAAATTGGGTTAATTATACCTACAGCGAGAGGGCCTAATCTACCAAGATACCTTTGACATTGCGAAAATAGAATATAAGGTTTACAAATAAAGCTTTTTGCTAAGTCTCCTTTTGGAGTGCATTTTCCAACTTTGCCCTCGTACTCGTTCTGGACTTAAACCTCCATATTGCAAAAAACATAGCTAGTTCAAATTCACAATGCGATGTTACACAGTTTAAATTTATGACCGGTGCATTTATATGAGAAACTATAGCCTAACCCTTAAAAGTGTGGTGGGTGCGTCGATCTAAAAGTCACTGCTTCTAACTGGTCACAAATTAAACAAATAAAAATAGACGAAAGATCTTTCTACCTTTCTAACTACATAAAACGGAGACACAAGCATTAATTATCTTATCTATTCGTGGTAACACAGAGACTAACAAGAGCAGGGTATGATTTCAATGGACATAATTTGCTTCCAGTCCTTAAATATATTTATTAATATTTTGCTAAAATATTTTTAGTTCAATAACTCGCAAGACTGTATATTTGTCTGATTTATTATTTTGTGAAGCTTACACAACGAAATGACAATATGATCAGAAAATTTAAATTCCCCCTAAATAGTAAGAGGAATACGAGATTTTGAAAACAGTTGCAAGAAAAGTTTAGAACCCTGAAAGTAATCTCTTCCCGTGTATTTTTCCTACATTGTATGTATAGTAACACATTTTATCATTTTGGTCTATTATTCTCTTATTGTTATTCTTAGAACAGAACAAACTCTTGTTTTGCCTTTCAATTCTAATTTACCTATGTCTCAAGCAAGCCCAGCTAGTCTACCATTAACAAACAAAACGAATATTAATACAATGACAACAACAGCAAAAATAATAAAAAACAACATCAGTATTATGCTGTCGAAACCAAATAACATAAATCACTAAAAAAAATAGGCAAACACGGTTTACTAACACATCCTTGAAACCTACCCTTGAAATGTGTGACTGTTGCATGCAAAATGCTTCGGATTAAAACTTAAAGCTATACAATTAAAATACTTTACATCGAACATCCGTTTTATAAAACCAAATTTAAAACTAAGTTAGAGAAAGCCACAGGTAATTGAAACTAGCACAAATTCGTGACGAGAAGAACATTTATAAATGCAAAATATTAATTACCTTCTTGATAAATTCTCAACTCGTTTGTGTCCATTGAGCAACATTAATTGTTCTAAAAGCTGCTGACGTGGATGCGGGACTAATCATTGAGGCTTTCTTTGCTGTTTTTTGGTGTCGAGAATTTTGCTATAAAAATGTTAATCTGGATTTTACAAATTATACAATTCATTAAATATGGAATTTAGAACTTCGAATCCAAAAATTGGTATTCTAAAAAACCAAAACACCCTTTCTTGAAAACCCCACCAATACTTTTTAAAACCCTTTAGATTATAAATTGAGAAGTTAAAAAGAAAATTCCCAGAGCTCAACTATCGTTTCAGGATCAAACCAATAACTTTAATCACATAGAGATATCATTAAAAACAAAATAATATGCTATAATCATTACAGTTGTAAATAAAAATTTAAAGTTAACATACCTGTTTCCACCGAACATCTTCATTTCTTCCTCTTTGCTTCATTTTTACTGAAATTTCGTTCTCTGTTGAAACTATTCGATCCATTGCGAAGTCGTATGGACCGTATCCCGAACTTGGGCGGGAACTCTGAAAAAGAACAAAAAACTGGTGTTTTTAATTTGTTATTTTAATATAAAAAAAAAAACTTAGCAAATATCCAAGGATTGAAAATTGGCATTTTTTTTTTATTTTGGCATTTTTTCTGGGACGAAGCAAATCTAATTTGGCCAACGTTTGGATAAGTATGATCACTACTCCCCTGTTGGCGTAAACAGTTCAATTTAATTCAATGGCTGGCAACAAAGGGACCAGTGTAGCCAGTTTGCATTGCGTTTTCAGAAACTTTTAGGGTTGATAGAAGACCTTAAAAATACCTTGGTGACGCGTGGTATCGTATTGTAATTGAGATAAATGTATGAATAAATGCATGAATAAATGAATAAACGCAATAATACCATTGTATAATTTTCCTGTTATCTTGGGAAGACCAGCTGTGTTGATATATTTTTATTTAATGAACAAGAAATGTTGCATGGTTGTTTTTTTAACAAATTTGTTTTATTTTTATAACATAAAAAGTATTCACACAAAAAAAAACAACTCAATTGTGATTGTAAGTTATTGTAAGACAACTTAAAAGCCAACATAAATAGCAAAATCTGTAAAAATCTTCATAAAAACTCATTTGAAGCAAAAGTCAATTCGTTTCCTTTGGTTTGACATTTTCTGTACATTCCTGGGTCATGATTGAAAAGATAAAATGCAAAGCCGGAAAAGTTTAAGTTGATAACAAAACCTCATTTAGGTTGATTAAAAAATATAAGAAGGTTAAGCTTAAGATTTTAAAATTATATCGCGGCCGCAAAAACCGACAAAATAATTCAAGCATGAAAATCTCAAAAACGTAATTAGAAACTCAACAAAATATTTAAAAAATTAACCAAAATAGCTTTTAGAAACAAAACTGTTCCAATGCCCAGTCACCATTTCGTTCGTGTTTCATTCACACAGCAGGGACAACTTTCCAGTTTTTGAGAGAAAAAACCAACAACAATACAGCCAAAAAAGCAGAGAAAAAATTGGCTTCCACTCCTTAAATAGAGCTTATAAAAATATCACAGATGTAAGATCATTCTTTCCAATAGAAGTTAGAATATTAAAACAAACAGTGCTTTGTAAACAAATTGTGCCGTAAAAACGCACTGCTTATATCCATGCTTCGTAGCCCCAACATCGACTGTAGTAAAGTATTAAAGTTGTATTTGGCCGTTAGCACAAGAGCGAGGTTTATGTTGCACGCTAAACGGAATGGGAAAGAGCGTAAAAATTTGTCTCTGGAAAGCAGCTGAATTTAGTTAATCTCAAAGGCAAATATAGCTATGACGAGTAGTAGATATTGTAGAGAAAGCGGAGAAAATAAAATGGCAATGGGCGGGGCAGTTAGCAAGAATGGAAAGGACTAAATGGGCGAAGAAAGTGACAGATTGGACGCCACGAAATAGTAAATGAAAGCCTGCTAGACCAAAGAGAAGATGGCGGGACAACCTGAACATTATAGCAGAAATCAATGAGCCATGCACAAGAACTACAGGACTGGAAAAGCTCGTGGAGGCCATCAACCTGTAGTGTCCTGAACGGTTGATGATGATGGTAATGATGATGATTAATCTCAAAGCAGAAATTGTGATTGGTTGTGACCACTTTTGGTTTTCATTTGGCGCGCAAAGAATCAATGTTAGAAATAGGTCATTAAACAAGCAATATCATATAAGCAATCTTACATTGGAAGAACACAAAGATGACATCGAAGAAGAACGCCCAGGACGTTTGCTTGTTTTTAAATTTTGAATTTCCTCTTTCAGGCTTTTGTTTCTTTCAAGTAACGCCTGAAAATGAAAATAGAAATAATAAAAACCAGAAAATAAAATACACACATCTTTTAAAACTTGAATCAGGAATTGGTACTAATTTTTCAAATTAATTTATGGTTGATTTTAACACTAAAAGTTTCTTAAAATTTCTGAATTCTGAAATTTCCAGAAGAATATTTTTTCACGGTAAAAATTTCGCGCGATAAGATGAAAGTAGATTCCAATATTTTTCTGCAATTTTTATTGCAACGAAAATGATAAAACCAAACTAAACATAATCGGAATCAACGATCGAAAATTTTAATCCTGATCGGAATCAAGGATCGAAAATATTTTTTCCAGGAAAACAGTTTAACTGTTTGATGATTAATTTGACCCATGGCATTCTGAAACGGATATCCTTTAATGTTCTTGTTCATAGAAACTTCCTGCATTCAATCTGTTGCTTACATTCATTTTGAGGTGAATGTGAATCATCTAACTTGGGTAGGAAAAGCTGACACTGTGCATGTCCCACGTGGAGAAAAAGTTTTCCACCCGAGCTGGCTCTATTTCGGCTAGGTGGAGTGTGATGGCGGGGCAACCTGAACATTAGAGCAGGAATCAATGAGCCATGCATAATAACTGTAAAACTGGAAAAGATTGTTATATTTCAAAATGGGTAATCGTGGGAAGATGCACGCGTGCGTTGAGATCGGTCCTGAAAGGCGACCCGGAGCAAAGCATTTATATGAATATGTTTCGTCTCGGCTGGGTGAGATTTCACATTGGAACCTGTGGGCTAATGTAAACGCTCCGTTTTCAAATAGGTTTTAAAAATATAAATAGGCCCTCAGACCTTGCAAAAATACAACAAATACCATTCTCACATGCTTACCATTTTCATTTGTTTAGGATCCTGCCCTTTTAACAACGATCTTAGCAAATTTCGTTGTTTTGTATTTCTTCCATTTAAACCCTCCAAGCTTTGTGATTTTCTCATTCTGTCTACTGAAACTGAGTCCAGCTGTGGTTTCATCTTTACCCCTGCGTCAGACACTTCTCCCTTTAGAAAATAACACAAACATTTTTCAACTACGATCATATTAAATGAATCCAATGTCCAATGTCTATCAGATGACCCAAAAAGAAACTGTTTGCAGGGCTGCAGCTCAAAATCCGTGAGACTACAAATCTGAAATTGTACACAAAACGACGTCCGAAGGGCAAACTTAAAGTTTGGGATATCACCCAGTCTTCTGACCATATTTACCTGTCCAGAACTGACAATTACCCTAGTCTGTGAGCTTTCAAGTTAAGTATGACATCCGTAGACTGATTATCATACAAGAAAAACGTTGAACAAAAAAGATTCGCTTTGTTTCAGGAAAACTGCCATGTCAGCAAACATTCCCATTTTTACAGTCACTTGTTGGCGTTCAGCAATTCATTTTAACGGCCTCAAAACAACTGGTGTAGCCAGTCTAACTCTTACAAACAAGGTTCGTTATTATGGTTTAAGGTCCACGAAAAAATTTCTTACTTGTCCGTATACTATTCTAAAGGATTGCTTTCAAGGCCTCTTGGGGATTTTTAAAGAATCATCAAGCATTGCTGAAGATAATTCCAAAGACCACTCTCTTTCGCAGAGGCGATTAATGTGCTCGGCCTTTGAATCTCTGAATCAGGAATCGCTCATGCGAAGGAGAGTGTGGTTAGAAACTAAGCTGTGTATTTTTATTAAAATTAAAAATCTCCAATGGCACATGCGAACGAAAATACAGTCTCTTTCTTGCAAGCATTTCATACTTCCACCAGCTTATTAATTAACTTTCTCAAAATGGCCAAACTTATTTTGACCCACATTGACCTATTATTTAAACTCACATCGCCGCAAGCATCTAAACAGATTCGACCTGCAGCACTGTCGTCGTGGATTTTACTAAATTACTATATTATTTTGACCTTCCCCTTATTTAGCACTCTAGAGCATGAAATGAATACAATTATACAAATAAACTTACATCAGAAAAGTAACCGCATCTACCACAAGCTACAACTCGTCGTTTTTGCTTGCACACTGCAACAAGCTGTGCTTTCAATCGACTAATTTCTGTAACAGCTACGAGAGAACAAAAGTTCAAGATGAAAAAAGGCTACGCATGCACTGAGTAAAGTTCATCAGGGGCCATCACAGTGCGAAATATTTCTTTATTCACTATATTTTCAACTACAGTACAATCCCGATATCACACCTGATATTGTTTAATTTGTTATTGAATGACAATTGAAAATTCATATATTTTAATAATATAATTATAATTAATGAACATAACGAACTCCCGGTGGGGGTGGGGGGGGGGTTACACACTAATATATGGGTAAGGTTATGTGCTGTCGTTAAGGATGGGTATGGCAGTAAATTCTCTAAACATGGATACAATTTTTAGCAAAAATGCTTAATGTTGGGTTAGATATCAAAAATTGTCCTTAATGTTGGGTGATTTGGAATAAAACACAACTGGGAGTTCACCGTGGGATGTGAACCCCCAGGGGGCGAACTAAATCTCTGGTCCCTTGAGTTCTGCTTAAAAAATTTCGGTTTAACGAACTTTTGATATAAAAAACCAAATTTCAGGTCCCTTCAGCATGAATACTCTCGATATGACGAACTTTTGAAAAAGGTTTCCTTTTTGTCGTTTTATATACATCAGCAGCTCTTATGTGCGAGGATTGACGATATACGACTGTATGGATTTAAAGGCTGCACGTTTTTATAAGAAAGAAACTCTCATGAAAATTTAAGAAACTTTGAAAAAGTGAATAAAAAATTGCTAAGAAACTATTTAAATTTTTGTGAAGATTACATAATGCTTAATGATTTTAATGGAGTGGACATGATGTTAGATGATTGATTCGATGAAGACTTTTATCTTGTACAATATATACCCAGTTTTTGTAATGTTTTTTGTTGAAAAAAAGGAATTTTTTATAAACAATTAAGAAACTGTTACTAGAGAAAATTGGTCCAAACATAAGAAACTTTAACCTTAGTCAGGTTTCTTATACAAATAAACGTGCATAAGAAACAACATTTTTGGAACCAGACTAATTTCTACAAACAATTATCTATTCTAAAATATATTTTTGGGTAAGGAAAGTAGGGTCTCAGTTTCTTATCAGGTTTTTTCTTATATGCAGGACTCTAGTGTAGTTTCCTTAATCTCTAAACACGTTTCTTCTATAAAAAAGAACAATGTTTGTGGATGGGGGGGGGGGGCTAAAACAAACCTACAGAAGCATTTTTACGAAGAATATTTAATAAGAAAATGTTCTCCCGGTATAATGAACTCCCGATATAACGAAACATTATCTGTTTCCATAACTGTAATAAAAAAGGACATAATATAATACGGAATTAGATAGCTGTAATATGCTGATTAAATAATAAATATGCCCTAAGTTATTTATGAAGGGTGTAGATATCCACAAGTACATGCTGATAGGATCATTTTCTTTTGGTGTTATTTTTTGATTTTGTACTTTGCGGCACGCTGTTATATATATGACTTCATTTATATGAAATCGTATCGAGACCGTAAATTACTGTATTTGGTTACGTCTAAATTGAAATAAATCGTTTCGCGAGTTGCGCTTGTTTGTATGGGGACAGTTTGGCTAGCCCCGGGTGGCAAAGTGGCGACCGCCAATACCGACCAATATCTGATACGTAATGTATATCAAGGGGCCTTTTTGCAAAATTATTTTGGTTTGCTTGCCACACTCTGAACGGGTTCCTTTGGACATGATACGACATATGCAGAGCCGTAGTGAGCAGCTGCTGATTCGGGGAGTTTTTGCTCTCAAAACAATAGAGAACAATGGATTTAATTTATGCTTGTAACGTATTAAAATTACTGGGGGGTTCAAGCTCATGTTTGAACGTAAGTTTCTCATAAAAATTAAGTTGGTTTACATGTGCTAACCCCCGCAAAATGAAAGTTTCATAGGATTTGCCTGTTTAGCAGCAAAAAAAATCCGGGGGTAAAAGGATTAAGTTTAAATTAGTCTTCCAGAAAATTTGTTCCACAGTTTCCCAGAAGCAATTTCCTAAATAATGCTTATTCCTTCCAACATTATTGTCTCTACGTCATGTTGGACACAAGTAATGTTTATTTCATTTATGTTTATCATTTAAATTTCCGAAAAATATCTAAGGAGAGTTCAATATTAATAAAAGTTAATAAAAGTTGATAAAGCTAATGAAATATCTAATGGGAGTTCAATGCACTTCATCAATTTATACAGACAGAAGATCCAGGACCCTGATCCTTGTACCTCAGGATCCTGAACCTTGTTCCTCTGGATTTGAAGCTCATAGATCCTAGCATGTCCTCTTTATGGTCCTAAATCCTCAGTTTTTAAGTATAACCTGGGAAAGTGATGCAAATGAAAATACATTAAGTTTGAACATTTGGCATCATAGAATCTTTTGCAATTGCATTGATCCACATACATGCAAGTGCAAGAATAACTGGCACAATGATTGTGAAAATAGAAATTTCACCAAATTACGATTACGACATTGAGGTATTTTGTATTTTCCTTTGCAGTCAACTGAAAATCAAACATCAGCCATTCAAGTATCAAATCCCAGACAAAATATGTCAAAGTAAAATGTGAGAATGTTCTCAAAGCATCATTTATGTAAACAAATATTGTTTGTGCAAAACGTATTCATCTGTTCCTATATTCATTCCTATGTTGCACTCTATCTAAATTGAATCAATATCCAATCCATAGAAAAAAAAGTATTTGTTTCAAGCAGTATTTGTTTGTGATACTAATACAATAACCTATTTTCAACATTTTTATTGGAGATTCAGTTCATTAAAAATTATTATAACCAAGAGTTTAGGGGGGGGCACACTTAAAGAAGGACTAGCATAATTAAAACACAAAGTACACAAATAAAGAATACAATTAAAAAGCCAAATGCACATTTAAAAAAGGAAATGCTTATAAACTCCCTTGCCTTTCCAGGATGGGGGGGGGGGGGTGGGGGGTGTGCCCCTTTAAGAAAAAAAATAATTTACTTTAATAGTGTCAAATGCAATATACACACATCAAAATGTTCTCCAGAGCCCCCAGATTAAAGCAATAAAAGTTTTTAAATAGTTTCTTAAGTTATTGCTCTTTCCTTCTAAAAAAAACCCTAAGGGCACCAAAGGTAGCAGTCTGGATTAAAAAAGTGATACCTTTTCTAATTCAATTCTAAATTGAGATTAACAAGCAGCATAATTCCCCCTTTGTGAGATGAATTGGATTTTTTGTGATGATTCACTCTCAATTCAACTCCAAATGAAATCACAAAGGAAATTTTCCATGGATAGTTCTTCAATTGGTAGCTTGACCTTTGTTTTGAAGATTTTTCCATTGAGTAACTGCCAAAACAGTTGATAACACAACAGGCAAATTCATGGGATTTAAATTCCAATCTCTTACACCACTTTTGAATGCAAATAACTTCAATTCAATTAAAGTACACACAATATATTTCAAAACCTGTAAAATGTCATTAAACTTTTTCATTTTTCCAATTTATGGCTTTTATCAATTGTTTTACACAAAATAATTAAATATGATTAGTCATCTAATGACAATGAGACCTTACAAATTAAAAACAAACTAAATTCTTATCCAATATGGCATGTTCACAACATTCAAAAGAATAACAAAATCTACTATCATTCCTTAAATTACATTTATTTCAAATTTATTAAAAACTAAAAATCATGTTTATGAAAAATCTATGTTGACTACTTTGATAATTTTCTATAACAATTGACATATAAAGAAAAAAACCATGACCAGCTGGTCATACAGGGTTTATGATAAATGTCTCCCTCCAAAAAGCAAAAAACTTTTACAAGAATTGTCTCACCTGTTACAAGTTCATTTTCTAAATGATCAACAAGATGCTCAAACTTGCAATTCGTTTCATTTAACTTTCCTTCAAGTTCAAAATTTACAGATGCCAGATTTTTGCAGTTTTCTTGAACAAGCTCTTCGAGAAACGGCCCGGTTTGAGTTCCCTGTTCTTTAAATTCTTTTGCAATTTCTAATGTTGGCATGGTTTTAAAAATTTGAAAACCAGACAGATCAGAATTTCCCAGCTGACCTTGTGTAACTTGGTCTGTATCATATTGCACTGCTTGGGGTTTCAGGTTAACATCAGTCTTCAAATGTTCTGAATCTTCATTACTAGAACATGAATATGTAGTGCAACTGTGTTTACGAAAATTCCCTCCCCCATCTCTGCCTTTTGTCTGAAATTTTGTTTCGATATCAGACAGATTTTTATCCTCAGGAGGACTTTCTACCCTGACTATTAACTTGCCACCACAATTCCCTTTCAAATCATTGATAAATGTTTCATTTAAATCAATAGGTCCATTTAATTCTTCTTTCAAATGAAGCTTACCACAATTTTCGTTTGAAAGAAAAGCGTCAGTTACAGACTTTTCCGGTTTGGTCCGAGGCGAGTTGCCCCTTTGTTGCACTTCCCCATAATGGCTTTCCCGTGAGCTGTAACCAGAACTAGTCTCGTCTACGTCGTCAATTTTTCTATTATTATCAACATTTCCCTTGTTATCCACCATAAAAGTTTTACTGTTTCCAGAAACAGCCATGACAGTCGTTTTACTTTCCAAGGATAAAACTTTGGGGACACGGTTTCCAGCAGACTTTATCACCCGATTGTCTGGTAGCCTTAGGCCCATCGTCTTGTCGCTTTTTCGTTCTGCTTCCGAATCCATGCGCCCCTGACAAAATCGTCATCCTTTTAAAAAGTTCGAAATAGCATCAATTCATGTTTGCATTTTCTTGAGCTTGGACTGCAATCTTCGCGAGTCATTCCATATTTCGTTCCGCGTCGCATGCAGACTGCAGCAACACTCTCTTAGAATGTTTATTCCCATTGATGTTTGTCACCAAGAGAATTGCGTCGATTTGCTCATGCGCAACATTTTCAAAGGATTTCTCAAGTTATGACGTAGAGACACTCAAAACAAAAGAACTAGAGAGAGGCACAGGGATCAAAAGTAGTAATCACAAAATCGAAAAAGAATCGAAGTAATCGAGAGAATGATCATAGTGATCGAAAGAATAATCAAAAGAATCATAGTAATAAAAATTAAATTAAATTAATAAAAAACAAAACCCTGTTTGTACTTAATATTAAATACAAGTTTTGGCCAATATTGAAACTTCGCCAGCTCGCTATCTCAGGAAAAATTATCCCTTGAAGAGGGTTGCAAAGGTTTATTCTGGATCCGTGGTTGGCTCTAATTTTTGTCCGTGAAACATGAAAATGCTAGACAAAGATAGTCCGTGAAACGTAAACGACCAGAAATTTTCCCAATGAAACGTGAAAAGCTATTCTTCAAACCGTGAGACGTGAAATTCAACATTTTTATTCCGGTGAGTCGTAATCCTGAACGTTTACCACCCACATTCATGCTTGCATACATGTACAAACGTCGTGCGACAATGTTGGAGTGCGACGCCACGCTGTAACAAAAACCGCTTGCTTAGGCCGCTTGGGTTGGCCTGCTCAAAACATTTAAAATCAGAATTTAGCAGTTTGCTGCACATTAAATTGCAATTTGTCATGTGGCAGTAGAAATTAATATTTGTCCGAAAGTATTTCAGTAATAAAAAGTATAATAGCCTTAAATAAATAAACTAAACGTGTTGGACATTTAGTTGGACAATATTGGACAATATTGGACATTACTGCATATCCCTGGGTTCCAGAGCATCAAAACAAAAATGAAATTAAAACTCCAGAACATAATGTAGATGTATTTGCAAGCAAATTTGTCGCCGTCTTACGAGACTAAAAACTCATGTTTGAGACAATAAGCAGTTTTTTTAACAGTATATATATATATATATATATAATGTACATGAGACCCAGTTCTCCATTCTCGGTTTTTTTCCCCATTTGAAACGAAGCTGTAAAGGGTCTACTAATTATATCCCAGTTCTTGCCAGTTTACTTTCTCTTTATTTCTAAGAAAATTCTATTCGATAAACTCTCTTAGATCTGTGCAAGTTTGGCAAATTTGAATGGATTAATTTTTGGCAATCTGCGTTGTTGTTGTTGTCGCTCGATTGCTTTTTCTTCTTCTGTCATGGGCGGAACAATGGAAATTCGCAAGCCATTTTGCAGCGAAAACATTATCTTCGTAAATTCATCATCTGGAATAAAAGTTAATATATCGTTCAAAATGTGCCAACAATAATTACCGGGTTGCATACAAAAGTGTACTAAGTCTTTCTTGAATAATGCAAAACATTCAGGTTTAATGGCAAATTTCGCTTCACGCTTCATTTATAGTCGCACATCAAATTTTCTGACACAAATTTTGAAACATTTGTAATGTTTTACGACATCTATTAAGAAATAAATTAAAATCGGAATTTCGAAATTTATCACTTTAAATATATTGCTTTAAAATGATTACACTCATATTTTTTCATAAGAGCACACTTTAAAGAGCTCAAGTCTCAAATTATCGAGGCTCAATTTATCAACAACGACAAATTTTAATTTACAACATGCTCAGCCTCAGATCCAAGATCTCCAAAAAATTCAATACCGTATTATGAAATTATTTTCGATGAGTGTCATTTACTATGCAAATTACTTACTATACAAATTACCATTTAAACTATGCAAACACGAGTGATACTAAACACGAATGTTCCCTATGTATTGTTGAAGCAAAGCAGAATAAACTGGCCACACCGTCAATCAAGACACAAAAGAAACATATGGGCAAAAACAAGAATAGTTAAAGAATATTTCGAGCCTTAAATTCTTAGAAATTTAAGAACATTGAGCTTCAGCGAAAATTATCTGGTTCTTATAAAAAAAAGTGTACAATTAAACATTCTTCGCTGCAAACTAGTGAACCGCTGTTTTCAACAAAATAGTCAACCACTGATTGGACCAAAACAATAAATGCAAAAAATTGGCATGAAAAAGACCTGAACTAAATACTAAGAATTGAAGCCCCAGTTTTTGTGCCAATGACGATGCAATAAAAGTAAGTAGTATTACACGCAAAATTCTAGATCCCAGACCTCCACGTTAGTCATAGAACTTCACCTGGTTGAACATCGACACATTTGAAGTTATTTCTTTGCAATGAAGCCTTTTTCATTTCAATTCGCGCAGAACGACTTTTCTTTGCACTATCGGGGCACGTTGGCACTTTTCCAGTCGGTAGAATGCGATAGTAACAAAACCTAAGAAAAAATAAGATAAAATTTAAGGAGCGAAACCCATTTACCATAATGGCATTTATAACATCGAAAACTGACGAAAAGAACTGTTACTTTGAACGAACAGAATCTCAAAAATTACTGTTACCAACGGGAAAAAATCCTCTATCTCAAAAAACCCCCCTCTCGAAGGTGATTTTTTTAATAAGCCCGATCTCGAATGAGCCCCCTCATAATTTTGCTCCTTTTTTCGATAATACTCTCTGGGTAGCTGACTTTTGAATAAGCTCCATTCTCGAATAAGCCCCACCCTATCAGAGGTCGAATTTTGAATAAGCCCCCCCCCCCTGGGGGGGGCTTCATCGAATTATTACGGGACACGTGCTTTCTGAACTACGTGTTATTCAATATCTATCCGTGAAGAGTGTCGAAATATTCTTTAAATTTTTTTAAAAGTTCAAAGAAACTTTCAGTGAACTCTTTCACCTTAGGAATTATACAATGAGTTTGTAACTGAGTTAGAATTATATCATTGTTCGTTTCAATATGCAGGAATGACTTCCTGCACGTTCGGACGACAAAGGCAGGGGAGCTGAAACCCCTCCACTTTTCTCCAAGATGCTTGCTTTTTTATTGTGTTTCAGGCAGGGCTAATTTGGGCTTTCAGCCCCCCTCAACTTTAAAAACGCTCCACGGTCCCTTCACCAGTATCCTCATTTTGCATCAGAATCAGACTGAATTTCCTTTTCAGCCAGACAAAAGAAAATTGATCTCTTAATACAGAAACACAACATTCTTGGGTTGAAATAATTTAAAAAAAAGTTTCTTGGCAGAAAGTTTCAACTGAAATAATTCATACAGCAAGATAAGAAAAGAATAAGATAAGAAATAGAATATAAGAAACTGAATTTTGCTTAACTTTTTCACCCCGAAAGGGGCCATGGCCCATTAAAAAACAACGTAAAACATCATATTTTCAAGAGGTAAATACGGGCAGAGTTTAAGATTAATTTAAGATATTTCAACGTAAGTTTGTCTTTTGAATTAAGCTGGTTGATTTTAAGTTCACATTGAATACCTCAATTACCAATGGACACAACTATAAAAGTTACAAAGGTCGTAGAAACTTAAGACTCGGAAGAGAACACACAATAAATCGTTGCAAAGTGAAACAGCCTTCCATTCCATACGAAGTTGTGAAGGCACAATGAAGGAATTTGAGAACCTTTATGATACTTGACTTGCTTATGATTACGATTAACTTTCAGGGTTTCATAGGCCTTTTCTCCCTTAACAACTGTATTATATTATTATGTGCTACCCCCTGCAAAAATAAAAATTGCACATGATTAGTCTGTTTAGCAGAAATAATTCCGGGCGTGAAAGGGTTAGATAAGAGATTCAATCAAAAATGTGTTGCTGTTTGAACTTTACCATATAAGATAGGTTTTGTCAAATACTGACTACGAAAAGAATTTTTCCAACTAAATAATCTGACCTCAATAAATCGAAAAAGATATTCAACAGGCAGTAACATGTTTCTTATCGGGTTCTCACTGTATAGTATTCTTTTTATAAGTACGTCGATCTTTCAGGTTAAGCCTGAAGGAGATTCTCATTTTCTATTGTTCTAAAGAATAGATTCATTGTTTTCCAGCCTAAATCAGAGCCTCAGCTTTCATATAAAATAAAAAGAATGTACTGGTTTAGAATAGGAGATGAGCAATTTCTTAAAAACATAAAATGCGATAGAACTCTACATTTAGAAAAGAAAAATTTAAATCCTACTTCTTCCAATAATGTAACAAAACGGAGAACACAGAAAGAGCCGCTTCGTGGAATAGACCTCGCTCAATGATTTCATTTTTCACATGTAAATGTATATTTTCAGCGATGTCTGTTGGAATGTTTATCTGAAATCAAAGGAAAAAATACAAATAAATGATAGAAATAAATATATTTAAAAATATTTAAAAAAATCAAAAATAAAGGAAATCTCTCCTACAAGACACAAATATTCAAGTACTCTTTTTAGAACGCTTCAAAAAATCTCTAATTTATATCTACTAATTTTTACATGAGAAACAGTTTGAATAGAAACCAGCACTGGAGCTGCTGAAAAGTTGAGAAACTTCAGCACTCAACCAGAATATAGAGAAACTTTATAAATTTTTGAAAAATTATTACTTAAAGGTTCTTAAAAATTGATTAAATTTCTTGAGCAGTAACGGGTAAACATGGTAGAAGAAACACAAAGGACATTAGGAAAATGTCCTTTGGCATAATTATAATCATCATTTCAGGTTAAAATTAGGTCAGTTTCAGTTCACTTCTTCAAACACTGACTACTTATTTTATTATTATGTGCTACCCCCTGCAAAAATAAAAATTGCACATGATTAGCCTGTTTAGCAGAAATAACTCCGGGCGTGAAAGGGTTAGATAAGAGATTCAATCATAAATGTGTTGCTGTTTGAACTTTACCATATAAGATAGCTTTTGTCGAATACTGACTACGAAAAGAATTTTTCCAACTAAATAATCTGACCTCAATAAATCGAAAAGGGTAAGAATAAAAGATGTGTAGGCAGAATTAAAAAAATAATAGCTTTTAACAAATAAACTGCACGTTTCAAACCTGGCCCTTCATCAATAGTGATCATATAGAGACCGGAACACACAAGGGTTTAAAACCGCATGAAAGGGTGTGTTCTGTTCTCTCTGTTCAATGTTTTCATCTAACTCAATAGCAGATGAAAAACACCTCTTAATCTTCTACCCTGCATACAAAGCTTCTAGAAACCCTCTTATTACCCTTGCCAGAGTGGGATCAATGTCTACAGACCAACAATTTTTGAAAATAATAACAAATACCAATGATCAAATTATGAATGCTCTAGCTATTTTTATCATTGAAGCTACAAAATACATACCCAGGGTACAATACAGAAAATACAGAAAATACAGAAATGAGAGGTTAAATGAAAACGTAACAACCATTTAAATGCCTGGATAAAAGAACCTACGCCTGGATAAAAGAACCTACGCCTGTTCTTTAAGTTAGGTAAATTTTGCAGAGGCTTGATGTTCTTAAATTTCTAAAAATTTGAGGCTCAAATGTTCTTAAATTGTTCTTATTTTTGCGCAGATGTTTCTTAATTAATTTATGACATGACCAGTTTTTCTGCAATTTATTGTAAATTCAAAATGTTGTGAAGTAGTAAGTCCAAAAGTGTGAATGTATAATTTCATAATACGGTATTGAATTTTTTGGAAATCTTGCCCATGAGGCTGAGCATGTTCTTACTATTTTCTTGTTTTTTTTTGGCAATTCGAGCCTCGACAATCTTATAAAATGTGTTCTTATAAAAAAAAGCGTATGCATTCAGACAAGACAAGGTAGAGATGACGAATTCTTGGAGTTTGAACCTCGGATCTACAAAGAATGGTGATTTCCAAACTTAAAAAGTCTAGACATTGGTAAGAATGTTTATGGTCTCAAGTTTCTTATTTTAAGCATCCTTTAAAATTACAATCGATTGCAACGTATCTTGTGTTTAAGTCCAACTACTTCTAAGAAAGTAACAATGGTTTTAACTCATTCCCCCACAGGAGGCCTATTTGAATAAATCTTTCTCTGTTCCCTGTGTCTTGTGTCCGCTTTAGGGAAGACACATGAAACAACAGTTTTGCTCGAATGTTTTTTCTGATAAATATTCAAATGGATCTCTTGTGATACACCAAGTGAAGGGCCATATATCCCATTGATAAACAAGTAAAACGTCACATCTTTAGGATGTAGATGCCGGTGCGGGTAGAACCACACAACCTTCAAATATTTTAACGTAAGTTTATCCTTTGAATTAATTTGGCTTCTATATACAACCCCCTACAAAATGAAACTTGGATAGGATTTGTCTATGAGTTGAACATAAATCCGGGCACGAGCTTGTTATGCTATCCAAAAACTGCAACCCGAGATGAATAAAAGATGTTTAGGTCTTGCGCAACGCTCATTTTTTGGTGAGTAGAATCTGCACGCAGGATAGGATTTAAACAGGGATTCTATCAGGGACAGGAGATTTCGAGTTATTAAGAGCTATCATTGCACCTTGCACATACCTTATGGTAACTGGCTGTAGTTTAAATTTGATATTATTGGTTTTATTTCTTGGGTACATAAAAACATCATCTGAGGGTTGATTTCTAACTTAGGGCCAACAGTAGTGAAATGTTTTTTGGAAGCCTCTGAAGTTTGGGACGATGGTTTTAATTCTGTGTCTTCCAAGATGATGCTTTGGGTATAAGCGCATCTTAATTTCTTATGCAAAACTTTATCAATTGTTTTCACATTTCCTCTACTCTATTAGGTTGTCGTAATATTTCTGTGCCCTGAGACAAAGTTCACAAGTGGCTTTGTTCCGTAATTTCTTATGGACTGAATTCCTATAAGAACAGGTCTCGGACCTACTTTTAGCAAAATCCTGCTGTTTCATCATGTTTTTCAATTCAGATTTTATCCATGGAGAGTGTTTACTAGTTATTTTTCTATGTTCTAATAGTGCATGCACTAAACAGACAAATCCTATAGAAGTTTCATTTTTAAGCAAGCATGGCCTAGTGGTTAAGGCGCCGGATTCATAACCTCAAGGTCGTGGGTTCGAATCCCACCAAGGTCATACTTGCTGCGAAAGTGTGAGGAGAGCTGCTAAC
>JAYJMH010000678.1:0-40904 GCA_036873815.1 Phacellophora camtschatica
TTTAGCTTGAAAATGATGTTAAGATGACATCGAAACGTCGCTCATTATTATCGTTAATATTTATAATTAAAGATTTACTTATTGATTTATATATTATCCGCTTTATACCAAAAATAACTAATAACACAACTAATAAAAATAACACAACACGGTTACTGCCCCTTAACATTGATTCCCCAGTTCATAACTTAACGATTGGTATTTTCTTAAAATAGTTTTCTGACTTATTTATAATTATTTCGTAATAGATAATTATAGAGACGTTTGGTCGAGATGAAGAATATGGATGCCCATTTGCAAGATGCACAAAATCTCTTACCAAAATGCTTTGCGAAATACTCGAAATTGGCAAGCAACGTAAGTTAAATGTCATGGTTCTGTATGTTAAATAGTTCATGACTTGTTTTATATTAGTGACTTCTTAATGACATATAAGCATTGGCGTTGCAATCATGTTCAGATTGTGGAGGGGTGTTTGGATTGGGGAGAGGTGTTTAGATTTTAAAGGGGAAATGTTCCGATTTTATTTCATGCGAGTGTATCCAATGTTTGCGATTTTCTTTTGCTTGGCCTTCGAAATTATGGAATTATTGACCCAGCCCAGATGTTCATGTCACGTGCTCATCGTTTTTTGTAAACCTAAGTGGCTAAATATTGAGAAGTGTGACTGTCTCCACTGAATCAATAGCTAGAGGGTTCTAGTGGTGGGATCGAGCGCAAAGTGTGAGAAACATTGTTTAAAGCCACTTGGAAATGTCAAATTTTGTTGTTATTTCTACAGAAATGTAATTTGACATCACTTTTCAAAATAAGAATTTGGAATCTCCTTCAGAAATTTTTAGCCAAAATAATGCAAATATTCTACGTCAGTAAATGTGTGTTAACGCCATGGCTTTGCGCAGTTGTTACCGCAGTTAACAAATCTCGTGTGTAAGATTTGTTGTTTTTCTAACTTTTAAAAATGTTTTTCTTGTTTTGATGACATTCGTGTTAGCATTTAACTTAATTATTTTAAATTCAGCGTCTGATACGAGCGAGAGTTATCACCCGATGCTGTTTTCGACTGATGCAATGCTTGAAGAAATGTATTCTGTCTGCATCCAATTGATGAACAAAACATGGAAGGAAATGCGAGCAAATTTAAGGGATTTTTCAAGGGTAGGTATCCATCGTACATTTTGTGTACCGTTGTTTAATCTGATGATGTTTTTTAATTTAGGAATGAAAGTAAAAAAAATTAGTTCTTTTTATCAACATTCAATCTTTATGGAATGTGAAGTTCTGGACCTATTGTAAGATGCAAGCTCAAAGTAACGATTTAATGGCTTCAGGGCAACAACGTTTGTGAAGATTTTATTAACATAGAAATTTAGATAGTATTCTCCAAGGAGAGTGTCCTTTGCAACTCTAAAGCTTCTTTTATTGAGTGTTTTCTTGTCTGTGCAATTTTTTATGGGCTCCAAAATCTGCAAAGAGACTGACCTTCAACTTTGAATTTAGCTGTTTGAGCATGTTTTTGTGTCTTTAAATTGCATATTTTTATTTTTATTTTCAATTTCTCAATTTTTTTCATATTTAATTTTTTTTTCAGGTAATAGGTATGGTAAAAGATCAAATCATTCGAGGATTGAATGAAAGACCGGACACAATTGACATGTTTAAGGTAAGGCGACCCGTTGAAATGTTTACATGCTTTATTATGTTAACTTATGAAGCGATGAAAACATAGGGGGGGGGGGCAAACATATTATCATTAATGCTTGTGTTGGAGCATTTAGAGAAAATTCTTTAATTCTTGAAATTGTAATGCAGACAGAAATTATATATTCACTGAAACTGTACTTAATTACTTGAAAAGCTGTAATTAAAAAGTTACAGACAAAAATACGAAATATTTTATGCTGAAATTGAATAACATCCAATTAAATCTCTCTATTGCAAACTCGCTTAGCCTAACTCTCAGGTTAAGTCGAACTGTTTTGTATATCCCTTGAGAGCTTTCAGTGTTAATTTAGCTTTGGTTATCTCCAAAACTTACCATCTCGAACAAATTTCATTTTCCTTAGGAGTTCTCGAACAAATTTCATTTTCCTTAGAATGCTTCGACTAGACTATACTGTATGTTTAATCGATTCCCCATGGAATGAACATTTACTCGAACTGTTTTGTATATCCTTTGAGAATTGTTGGTGTTGATTTGGTTTAAGTTTCTCAAAAACGCCACCTATAACAAATTTACATTCCCTTCGAGAGTTTGAGACAACGGGTTTCAACAATACTGTGTTTTTAATCGATTCCCCACGGAGTGATCTTTTACTCGAATTCTTTCATATGTCCCTTGAAGCCTTGGGAGACTTCCATTGTTGATTTAGTTTCGGTTATCGCGAAAACTTTTAATCCCTCTTGGGAGTTCGGGATAGCTGAGTTTAACTGTAATACAGAACAAGAAACATCACTTTTATTTTTGTTCGGATTAGAAGAAGAAAAAATGTTCATGATAATGTTTACTGTATTTGTTGTTTACTTCATTTATTTGTTTGTTTTGTTATTTCTATTTTATTTATTTTTTAACAGAACAAAGTATTTGGTCTTAGTTATCAACAAGTTTTGAAATTAAGGGACCAGGAATTTCATGAAAGAAATGTTCATGATTCTCAGTCAAGACCCATTGTGTAAGTCAAAATAAAATGTATAGACTGGCTGTATAAATTACAATAAAATATATATGTAGACTAATGTGTTTTTGAAATGTTATCATAGTATCTTATATTTGTACCGCGTTTCTACGACATTGTGCGACTGTTGATCAACTATTATATCTTACACAAACATTGTTTCATGTTCAGAAGTTGCAATAGCTTTCTGCAGTTAATTCATTTGATGTCAGAACTTGACTGCAATGTAGCCACTAAATATTGTTATATACAAGTGGAAAATGCTGATTATGTAATTATTTAATACGTTGGAATGTATCAGATTGTGTTTTAGAATATTGTGTTCAATAGTTGCAATAGCTTTTTGCCGTTAATTCATTTATTGTCAAAAATTTACTGCAATGTAGCCCCTAAATATTGCTTTATGCAAGTGGAAAATGCTGATTGTATAACATTCTTAGGTGGGAATGCACGTTTTTAAGACACGAGGAGAGATTCAAGCAACTGAAGAGAAATAGGCATACAATTACTTATTTTTCTGAAAATAGTCTCAACAGGTTTCTTGCGGTGTTTTTTCTGTCTGGTGTGAGTTTAATTCCTTAACTTCTAGGATTGACTTTATACTTTAAAATCCCATCAGAGAATTAAACAAAAAATTTATTGTTTACCGCGAGTAATTTGATATTATTGCTTTACCTCTGCGTATTTGTAATAGATACTTTGATTCTTCAATACTTTAATTCTTGGAATCTCTAAGAGGAAGTAATTAGCTGCTTTTTATTTCCAGACAACTTCGAGAGGATGTTTTGCCAGATATAAAAGAACTTGTTAGGCAACAAAGACTTGCAAAGCTTGTCGAAGGACAAGTGTTTAATAAAGTCCACAGTAGAGGAAAGCAAAAAGGTATGTAATGTAAAATAATGTAAAAATTTAACTTTTTCTGTGATTAGGACATAACATTTGTCCACTTGGATAGATTTCGAATTAACTAGTAAACCATGTGCTAGTTTTTATTTTAGTTTTTAGCAAAGGTAAACTAAGTTAACCCTTTTACCCACGGATTTGTTTATATTAAACAGGCAAATCCTATGTGAGTTTTATTTTTGCAGGGGGTAGTACATATAAACCAACTTTATTTATATGATAAACTTACGTTGAAATATTTGAAATTAATGTAAAGTTCTGTCTGTACTTACCTTAGAAAATATGGCAGTTTACGTTGTTTTTTAATGGGCCCAGTGGCCCTTCTCGGGGTGAGAGGTTTAATTCAGAAAGTAAAATTTCATTAATCGGGCAAACAATGCCCTAACATTAACTTTCTGGTCAATGCCTCCTCTAAAATCATTGAAAGTGTCATTGACTGTGCGTTGTTCATTCAAATCATGAACTGTTCAAAATTGAAAGAATTCTTGAGTTCTTGCATTTCGTACAAACGGAAAAATCCCAATATTTTCGCTGCTACATTTGCGATTACGATCAATGAGATCTGAAATTGTTCGTTAGTTATCAGGCTATCAATTGTCAGTGTTGATAACAAGTTTTGTATTCTCACCCTTGCAATAAAGTTGCAAAACCAATATAAGGTTTATGGGGGACACCCGGCACAAGATCTATAGCGATTCTATCCGTTTTGCAACAAACATCTTGTTTTAATTTTCCTCAAGAATATTTACAAATATATTTAAATTTCTTAAATTGGCTGTCAAAGAATACGATTTTAGAAATCATGAGGCAAGCCTTTAAGCACATTTTTTCAGTTAATTTGTAGCAAATTTATCTGTCTTGAAACAGCTCAGTCATATTTTGTTGGTTGACTTCAAAAGTGTTTACAAACACACTTTCACACTATTTGCATGGATTTTATTTTTTGCAGACAAATTCTGGTATTGTCGACTGTCGCTTAATCACAGATTTCTTCATTACGGTGATGTTGCAGATGAAAGATCCATCCCACCTTTAGAAGCATTACCAAACAAACGTGAGTACAAACTATTTGAAACACAACACTTGACTATACGTCACATAATTTGCTAGCTTGTAGTTACGTGATTCATTTTTGATAGACGAGCAGGTGGTAGCACGAATAAACCAAAACATTTAAATAAAGAGATAACCTCATATTTTGGAACTTCTGTAAAGGAGTGTTCCTTCATCAGCACGATTAGAAGCCCCCCCCCCCTACTGTTAAATTTGCAAGTCATGTAGGTCATTTTTGAATGCAGAATTTTTATTTTTAAGTGTGTTTTGAAACACCCAGATAGTTAGACAGATGACCTGAAAGTATTGGCCCCTTTTCTATTAAAACCCCCCCTGTTATTAAATGTTTGGTATTTTTTCTACCCCCCCTCCCCTCAAAGTAGTCATCGTTTGCCGTTATCTTTTCAATTTTTGTTGTTTTCTTTTTATTTGCTTTCAATTTAAATTTAATTTCCACGAGCTGTCTTTCTTTTTGACTTTTATGAAGGGTTTGCTACTTTTTTTTATTGTCCTCGATGATATATTTTTCACTGAAATCTATATTTTGAAACTTTATCCAAAACATTCAACATTGTTTTGTTCTTGTTTGCCTGTTCTTGTTACACTTAATGCACCTAAAATTTATTTAAATGTTCAGAATCCATAAACCGTAACCGTTGGTACAATTTCATTGATTGGTTTTTAATTTTTTTCAGTTCCAATATCGGAAGTCAACGACATCGTATTTGGAAAAGATTCTCCACTCGGAAAGGAAGCTAAATTTAAAAAGGTATAAATAAAACTTATAAGGTATATATATATAAGACTTTATAAGGTATATATAAGACTTTATAAGGTATATATAGGACTTTATAAGGTATATATAAGACTTTATAAGGTATATATAAGACTTTATAAGGTATATTTTTCCGTTGTTAATAGGATTTTAGTTACCTTTCCAAACCCTCTCACGCCCGGATTCATTTCCAATTAACAGGCAAATCTTATGTAAGTATGGTTCTTAATGAATCTTGTCGTAACGTTTTTACTAATATTTGTAATCTTTTAATTTCAGGGACATATACAATTGGCATTTTCATTACTGTATGACCAAGAGGACCATTTGGATTTTTTAGCGCCACACGCACAAGTCGTAAGTCGAATTAAAATCTTTTGAATGCGTTTCTGAAATTCATGAATTACAAAGAAGGTTCATCTAGCATGCAGTCTTAAAACAACCCCAAGGATGGCAGTAGATATTACTGAATCATAGTGGAGAAAGGAGACAAACCATCCCTTGATATATGACAAATAACAACACGTAAATAGTCTTTCAAATAACAACACGTAAATTTGTCTTTTTTTTATATATATTCAATGTAAAAATCAAATTACACTATCGTACACGCTGAATTACCCAACATACAATACGAAACAGGCGTAAAACAAGTGAAAAATGAAAGAAAAAGAAAAAAAATGAAAGAAAAAAAAAATAAAGGACTTTGTGGTTGAGTGGCGTGAAACAAAGGTTTCAAATCTATCTTAATCAAACCGACCTGTTTTGTGGATGAAATGTAATGTCAGTTCAAGTATATTTCTGGTAACTTCATTTGAGAGGTCTTTATCACCATACAATAAAATTTGTACAAGAACGTTGTTAGAAAGGTTTTGCCTTGATCGTTCACGCCCGGGGTAGCACTTGCAAACCAATTTAGTTTATATGTTAAACTTACGTTGAAATATCTTAAATTAATGCAACCCGCATTTACCTCCTGAAAATTTGACGTTTTACATTGTTTGTCAGTGTGCCCTATGCCCCTTCCCGGGGTGAAAGGGTTAGGAACAAATGAAATACGCAAACGTTTATAATAATCAGAGGCAAGTTCATTAATTTCTTGCCCAAGAATAATATGCATCAAGTGTTGTTTTCCATTCTTGTTGAATAGCTTTGTTTTCATTCCAGTACTCACTTTGGACAGATGGCTTAAGATCACTTTTATCAAGAGACGTATGTATCGCTTTCATATTTATATTTTCATTTGTTGTTTCCATTTTTAACCGATTCTCGGAGTTTATTCAAAAGATATTTGCTTTAAAAATATCTGAAGTTTACATAACATTCTGTCCTCATTTCCGTCATGAAAATATTAGGTTTTGCGTTGTTTAGCAGTGGACCACATGGCCTTTCCCGGGGCGAAAAGGCTACCAATTCTATGTCAGGCTAAAGCGGAATGTCAATCTTCTGAACACGGTGTTTTTGCCCTGGTTGGTTTTTATACAGAAATAAATAATCTTCCATGATTTTGAAATGTTTACTCGGGAAGTAAAGTGTAGACCATATGCGTAGAAGAAAGTTCAGTCAGGGCCTGATTATGAGCTTTAGTGAACTTAAGCACCAAGAATGTGGTAATGGATGTTCTGAGATGGATGTTCTGAGATGGCAGGAAACGTCCTTTTATGTCGAAGATTTTTTATATAGTGCTCATCTTTAGCTGGTGCCCTGAGTATGTGCTTAGTCAATAGACAGACTTTCTTGTTTTATCCTATGTCAGCTGCATTTATTTTTATCATTCCCTTCTTTCTCCTTTTTCCCTTCTTTCTTTTTCCCCTTTTCTTCTTTTCCCCTCTTTGTCCTTTTTCTCTTTCCTCGTATTTTTTTCTTTGCCATTTTTTTAACCCCAAAGTTACTCCCCACATACCAAAATATTTTTGCTTTTGAATAGTTATCCTTTTTTCATTTCGATAATTTTTCTTTGTAGATGGTTTCAGACAAAGCAAAAGAAGATATCGAAACATTGCTAAATATGGAAATGAAACTTCTCTTATTGGACGCTGAGGATGTTTCTTCGTTTCCACAATCGCCTCCAACTTTACCCAATCAGCCTGACAATCTAAATTACTATTACAAGAATGATTAATGAAACGAGAGCTTGACAGTGCTCTTAAAATTTTAATAAATTTAGAGATTTCTTTCGAGCCGACGGAAAAGTGCTTTCGCCCAGCGAGAAGACATCGAACTAATGTATTTTTACCAGAATTTTTCATGGATTTTTCCAATCTGTGAACATTGCATTAGGCTCAATCTAAGACTGTTACTCATGAACATGGCGGCGAAAATATTGGCTGGTGTTAGATCAGAGTCAAGATATCTAGGTATATGACAACTATTATCCATTCTTAAAGTGCAAATTTCATAATACGTTTTTAAGAACAAAAGGTAAAATTGTTAATTGTCATATATTTATAGATGCTGTGTATAATTGCCTCGACTATGATCTAACCGAACTGGGATATTTTTATCAAGATACGCCAGACTTAACTGCTGATTTTGGAACAGAGTACATCGTGGTAAGAATACTCTTGCGGGCATTTTGATAGTAACTGTGTATTGCAGATGATTGCAAGAACAAGGAGGAATTTTGTGAAACAAAAGACTGCGGTTTCAAACATAGAAATTCGATTTGCAATTTGAAAGAATAGATTTCGCACCACTGAATTTATTCAATCAACCCCTTATGATTTTGTTTATTATGATCAGCTTGGCTGCGTTGAAGGTGTGAAATCTGATTTTTACAATGGCAAATTGCATTATCATATTCAGAACTGAATCTTCTATTTTACAGAATTCTCTTTTGTTTATTGCAGATAGAGATTCTGTTTCTCATTTTATAAAACAGAAAGATTTTAAAAATATCTTTCACTCTTTGCGAGTTTTATGGATTTACGTAGCAGCTAATTTAAAACAGGAACTATTCAAGGAAACTAAACGAGTGAAGATTTTCTAAACACACAATTTAGGTCTTGCACATAACAATGCGATTTGGTATCAGCAATGATATATTTCGTACCTTTTACCTCGTTCAGTAAAATAAAATAAACAGCGAGAACAAATCTGCGCGGTTTTTTTTATTGTGATTTTGCTTGGCCGCGATAAAATGCTTGAAATGTATTATTTAGAGTTAGAACATGCTGCAACAGGAGGAATTTGTAAACAATTTGTAAACAGACATTTCAGTACTGACAGGTCGCACGGGACATGGGAATTTGTTCCAGTTATTGCGAGTTCAGAGTTATCGTTGTTCTACTGTATCTTCAGTCCTGAATCTATTCTTTTACAAAATCTTCTCGTTTAAAAAATACGAATAGGAAAGTGAATATGATTATGTAAAATTAAAATTAATTAATTTTCTTGCGATGTTCGATTGGAAGATTTAATTTTTACGCCGTAGGTCTTAATCACGAACAAGAATTAAACATTTTTACATTTTATGGTGGAGAATTTATGAAACTATCTTCCCTTGTAATTCTTCGATCTGGGTTGATTTTGTTTTACCTACATTCGTATCATGTGATTAATTTCTCGGGAAATTTCCTGTTGCACAAACACATACGTTTTGCTGGCTTGCTTTTGGGAAACCAAAAAACCGATCTAATTTCAATAGGAATACTTCCCAACAGACTTATCATGTGACAAGAACTGTAGTGATAACAAACAGGTTTTTCGTCTTCTCGGATCGGAGAATGCTGTTTAAAAATTAGCTTGCTACAAATTATATTATTCATAAAAAAACTGTACTTTAAAAACGTGGGAATATTTAAAAAATATATTTCTTTGAGTACAGAGAACATGTTTTTTAAGAAAACATTTTTACATTTTTTGTATTTTCAGTATAATTTCTACCTTTTGATTCGTATAGATTCTCCCAATGTTTAACTTGAAAAAATATGTTCAAGAATCGAGCTAATATTCCCGAAATCTGTTTTACTAAGTGTTTAAGTTCTGCGTTCTTTAAAAGTTATGAGTTGTGATGAATTTATTTCGAGGAAAGCAAACTGGCTGGTTTTTTAGGACGGATACTTAATATTGGTTGTTTTTGAAAAACTTTTCACGCCTGGGAGGGGGGAGGGGATACTTTGTTCTTACGGATACTGGGACTGTTGCCTTTTTTTAGTGTCTATAATTTACTTTCATGCCAAACGCAGACTAAAACAGACAGGTAAATCGAGCAAAAACTTTATAGGTACAATTAAATTTTAAATTAATAGAGATTAACAGCCTAATTAAATGGCACATCCATTCTTTGCCACAGTGAAGTAACTCTTCTCCCTCGTTGTATCGTTTGTGAAGTTTAGTTATACGTGTTCAATTTAAGATTGACCTTTGACGTTTCTTGTACTAGATTTTGGGTACCAGAGTCTGCTGAAAATAGTTCAAATGTATCTGCTTCCCACTTATGAAGATTAATATTTTGACAAAGATAAAAATGACAAGAGCAAATCTGACAATCATAAATAGATGTAAAATAATGTTGATAATGATTAGAAATATGTTTTTAATTATTTCGTTAATTAACGAGGGTTATTTTGATGCCCTTTTTGCGATGTAGTATTGTTCCCGAATAATTACCTGGCCTACGAAATGGATCTTTGAAACTAGTTAGGCTTACCGTTCACTCTTACCTATCTATTTATCATACTCAGTCTTGCAGTTAAAGGATGACAGCTTCTTTGGATAGCACTGGGACCCCCTAAAAATGTCCCCGCACGTTTGAAAAGCTGCTATGGAGGAGTTTTGAATTTGATAATTTGATAATTCAGCTTTTGCTCGACGTTGATACGAGAGATTTTGACTTAAAGTTTGATACCTTGCTTGCACAAATCTACTAAGCAATCCCTGAGCTATACCAAGGGAAAGGAGACGTTAATGGCTCTCTCAAAGCAATAATGTTGTATTTTCAGTAGATTGCAGCAGCTGAAATCCTAGCATGTAAACAAAAACAAAAACAAAATACAAAGTAAAAACACAGAAAAATAGCTACTGAAATCTTCTATTATCCGTTTCATTGAGCTTAATTCAAGATGGAGTGATAATTGGGTATGCTTTGAAAAATAAGGCATCAAACTTTAAATTGATGACTCTTATATCAAATTCAAGAAAAATAGAATTATCAAAATTAAATCTCATCCTCAGCGTCTTTGCAAACGTTGGGACATTTTTTGAGTCACCCTGTGAATAAACGAATCTAAAAAACGCACTTTTGAATACCTTGACAGATTTATGTATGCATAATATTTGTCAACACGGGTAAATGTTCTGCGTAGAGACAACAGTATCGAAGTGCGAGAAACTTTTATTAGAACACAAGCAACTTTCATACATGCTGTAGTCAAAGGGGCCTTCCGTTACTATATGTTGCGATTTGGATGCAAATTTTTGAAATAGTATGAAACGTTTGTGTAATATTTTATACTCGTCTAGCTTTGGTAAGTAAAATTCGTAAATTAAAATAACCTTAGACACGAGATTTTAGTGAAAAATTCACCTTATTTTGACTGTAAGGATTGTACATGAATAGTACTTTGTGTAAAATGTTTGCCTTTCATTTTTATTTCAACTTCTTACTTTGATCGGAAAGATATTTATTTTATAATTTACGAAACAATAAATTTAAATGAAATAATTTTGGAATAAAAATATCCAGGGTGGAAAAATTCTGGAAAACAAATGAGCGGGAGGGGGAGGAGCGTTTGGTCGGGGGAGGAGCGTTGAGGGACGTTTGGTCAGTCGTAACGAACGAGTCGTTGCACCAAAGACCCCCAACTTTTCCAGCTGCTTCCGTTGACCCCTCCTAGAAATGTTGTTCTTCCTATCACACTATCACGGCCATAAATGCATACAATGGAACAAAATTACACTTTTTTCTCTAAGAACAGCTAGCTTCCGTTTCACCGTGGATTTGTTCTTAATATTTCTCTCAGGACTGATTTTCACAAACTTGCTAACTCCCACCCCCATCCTCCTTTAAAAAATCTTTAAAATGTGCTTTAGGTCAAATGCTCAACGCCTGCACAATTATTTTTGTAATTTCGGAGATGGCAATAAATTTATCCCAAGTTTAAGCCTGCCGTTTCTTATAAAGGTTTTTCTCATAAAAATGTGTATTTTCAAGAGGACACCATTTAGAGTAGATACTATTGGAATATAAAAAAAAAACTTTAATGCATTACCGAAACATTTCACCATAAATTTTCGAGTTTTATTAGAAGCTTTTTCTCAAATAAATGTTCATAAGAAAAGGAAAAGTGCAAATAAACAAAATTGTGCAGCATTTTACATGAAGTATTTCGGGCACCTGTTTCACATTGGGCATCGTTTTGCCTCTTTGTTTTGGCTTCACTGATTCACACTGTGACGAAGAAGATGGAAAATGAAGAGTGGAGAAAGTCTAGAAATGAAACATCTGGAAATCATTCAGAGCCATAAGAATGAAATTTGGCAAGTACTTTATTCAATGTACTTTTTGCATTTTGTTATTATTTCTCATTTCGTGTTATATCGAAGATCAGATTGTTTTTCATCTGTCTATTCTCTCGTGTAAGTAGGCCATCCATCATCTTATCGTGTCAATCGTTAGGATCATCGTCACAAACACAACACACTTAAAACAATATTATAACATCATAATAATTTATTTTTTCCAAGAACAATAAGAGAATGGAATAGGCTGCCACAGGGAACAGTAGTGTCGAACTCATTAGTAGCTTTTAAGAACGCTCTTGGAGTATAACATTGTTTTTTTTTTCCGTTTTTTAATTTCTTACATCTTAGTTAATGACCTAAATGATTCCAAACTTTAAGACAACAGTGTAACCTTCATTTCAACCTACAGTTTGATTCTTTGTTCCTAGCGTGTTCTGGGTATTTCATATACAGGACCCTCTTATGATGTCATGTTGGTACCCTTTATTTCATATGCTCAAATTTGGTGCTCCAAAAGTTCTCATGTAGGGTTGTGCTGTTGTCTTACGTGTTCCCTTTTTCTTTTCTTTTTTCCTTCATTTTCTTTTTTTTCTTTTTCTTCTTTTTTTACATTGACATAACTTTCTTTTAGAAGTAGTCAATTATTTTCGTACAAGTAGAAGAAGTAGAAACATGCCAGCATGCAACAAATCCAGTGTTGATATACACATGTATATTTTTGTTGTTTTAAGTTTTTAGAATAGTAAATAATAATGCATCATTTTGGTTTTAATAGATAAAATGATAGTACTTTCAGTACATTTGTTGTCATTTTGACAGAAATTTTTTGGGTTTAGACTAAACTTCAAAACTTTAAAAATGGGTTTAGATTTAAATTTCCCAACATTTTCATAATTGACATTAGTATCTTTTAAATTGGCAGAAGGAAATGTGATCAAACAATAAGACACAATGCCACTGACAGAGAGACAACAAATGGCTCTCCTGCTGGAGATGACAGCCAAAGAATTCCAACAACAAAATGTTAGCAACGAAAGAGGGAAAAATTCAGAAGGAAGCTCAGCCGCCAAAAAAAGCGGAAGACCATCAAAATCAGATACTTCAATCAATAAACAGAACAAAAGAGGAGAGACACAGCTCCACAGAGGGGCAATAAAAGGAGACATCAGTGAGGTTAAGAATCTAATCAAGAAGGGAGCTGATGTTAATATTACTGATTATGCAGGTAAGAAATGGAGACAAGAATGATTGGACTTTTAATGATCTTTAAGTTTTTGTAGGGCAGATTTATGTGGTTAATTATGTTGTGATAAGGAAAAGAGTTCAGAATTATCAGACTTTGTGCAACATCTCTAGATTCTAAATTCTTGTAGGGAATCGCCTTGCATATTGATAAAGCATTAGGTATAGATATTGAAAAGTAAATATTGTCAAAATCAATTAAGCTTAAGCTTATTAGATAAGGCAACAATTTGCAGTAAAAATGAAGGGGTTACAAACATTGCAGCTATGAGAGCTAAGATGGAAATTTTCAAAGTATGGTGAAATCATAAGTTCACCAACTCAATAATAGTTCAATTTTAAAATTAAATTTCTCAGCTCACACAACCAAATTCTTAAAATTCTTTCTTGTTTTAATTGTTATTATCTTCTGGACAATTTAATTCATTTTGTTGTTAATTAATGATAATATTTGGCATGTTTTGCGAATTTACTATTGAGTGCTATATTTTTGCTGAAGTACCAAGCAAGGTTTTTGTAAAAAAAGTAGAAAATCTAAAAGACTGGACGCAATTTTATCTTCACAAAAATTGGTATGATTAACTAGAACATATCCAAAATAGTGTGCAAGAGCTTGCCTGCAGAAACTGTCAATAACAATTTTTATAGCCATTTTAAAATTTGCTGTTTTCCCCTTTTTTCTATGCGAGACACTTTCCATTTCTTGGCTTATGCAACTCCAATTCTTAAAATTGTTTTTTATGTTTTTAGTGTGATCATCCTGAGATGTTTTAATACAAAAACATATTTAAATTTTCAACAGATTGAAAATAAAAATATATTTTTAAGAACATTTAAATTATGCTTTTTAATTAAAGATTTTAGCTGTCTATTTGCTAAACTTATGTTTCTTTCCTTGTGTCATTACTGTGTTATGCTTGATGTGTATTCTGTAATTTTAGGTTGGACTCCATTACATGAAGCATGCAACAAAGGCAATTATAAAATTGTCAAGATTTTATTGAAAGCTGGAGCAAATGTAAATGCCAAAGGGCTTGAAGATGATACACCATTGCATGATGCAAGCTCAAATGGACATCTTAAAGTGAGTACAATGTTAAGACTATCAATATAAGAGATTTGATTTGTTTAAAATCTCAAAGAAGATAACTTGGTAACATTGTATGTAATGTTGGTTTTACATGTAAGTTATTTTGGCAATTTTGCTCATAACTCATAAAAAGAATTACCACTACTTAATAAACAATTTTTTATACTTAATTTGGAATCTTACACATGTGTGGTCAATTTTACAGAATCAAAATAAGTTACCACAAACTCGTAAAATGACAAATGCTACAACGTTTTTTATTCATCCAGTTGTTGTTGCAATTTTGTTTCTGCTTGTTTATTTGTTTATTTTCTAATTCATAGATTGTAAAGATTCTTCTCAAACATGGCGCAGATCCAAATAGGACCAATGAAAATCTTGAGAATCCTTTTGACGTTTCTGCATCTTCTGAAATTGGTGATCTTCTTGAAGAATTTTGCTCATTGACAGAAACAGAGAGAGGTAAGTTGGTCGAAGAACTGATTCTTTGCATATGTGAGGTACTTTAGGGTAACAATGGCAGATTTTGTAGCCATGTTTTGATTTTCTGCTTGAGTGAATTCACTTTGTATTTGATGATTAATCGCTTTGAAATTGGCATGTCAATTTCACTATTGTTACAAAATCTGCCCTTGTAAGTTTAGGGTTCTAACTGAGTTAATAAGTTTCCACCTTCAAAGTTTGAGATGAGGTGAGTTGTAATTTGTGCACCTCAATGATGTTGGGTGTATACTTTTATAATTTGAGTTTTAAAATCAAGTAGGTGTAAATAATAATGTGCAGACATGAGATATGTCTTATAGCTCGATAACAAAGCAATCATAAAACAAAAAGTCATTTGCTCACTAATTCTTCTTCAAAGAATTCAAATTTTCTGGTTGTTAGAAACTTCATCCACAGTCCACCCAAGCCAAGCGAAATATTTTTTAAATGGGTTGTGTTGTGTGATATTGAGCACACCTTGTGAGATATAAGCACAGTCAACAAAGCTTTTCATGAAATTGTTCTCAATACTGAGATATCCTTATGCTTCACTTATTCCATGTAAACTTTCAATGGGAAACATTACTCAAGTCATTATACCAAGGACTTTAAAATATCTTCTGATTAGGACTGTGTACACAGGATGGAACAGTGTGCAAAGCTTTTAAGACCCGTAACACAAGCAACTATTCGTTTTTTCAGAAAATCATCAGTTCTCTGACTGTTCTTCATCGGAGTCTTCATCAGATGATGAAGCGTCAAGCAATAAAAGTTCTGACGTGGAGCATAAAAAGGGATATTCTTATTCCGAAATCAAAATTGAGGATGATGATGACATGCCTCTTGTTCCAAGGAAGCGTTGGACTGCTGTACCAAAAGAGAAGATCAAACCTTTGAAAAAAATATCTTCATCTGACGATGACGACAGTGACGATGATATCCAACTGTCTCTCATTTCTGAGATTGTGAAAAAGAAAAAATTGGCATTAGCAGAAAGGTCAAAAGCTAACAAGCCAGTCGTTGATGATGATCAGAAATTAACATTAGCAGAAAGGTCAAAAACTAACAAGCCAGTTGTTGATGACGATCAGAAAATGTCTACCTCACATGCTGTGAAGACTGAGAATTTTTTAGGACGGACAAAGAGAAAAGAAGTGTCAGGAAAGAAAGATAGGGACGAAAAGGCTTTGAAGAAAGGAAATCGCAAAAGGAAAATGTCTGAGACATCAAATAAGCGAAAAATATTTCGTTATCGTGAGGATGAAGATACCACAAGGCGTAGGAAATTGAGAAAAAGGGAAGATTTAGATCGTTCAAGCTCTTCAGTTAAAAGGTCACCTAAGAAGAAGAAATTAGAAGAATTTGAGTGTAGAAGTAGTGAGAATTCATTTTCTGAAGATGATAATGACAATGATGACAATGATGATGATGATGATGATGATGATGATGATGATGATGATAGGGACCTCAAATCAGGGAGTGTATCTCATAAAGATACATCTCTTGAGAAGACGATGAGTGGAAAAAAAGGTGATGCATTGAATTATAGAACAATGTTGGAGGACACTGCAAAATCTTCAAAAAGTGATGGTTTTTCGGCAAAAGGATTTGCTACTAATGCCTTTGACAAAAACCCTTACATTAGTGATATTTCTGACGCGGAAGTCGATGAAGGAGTTGATCCAACAAATCACGAAAAGGTGACCAGTGATATGTTTCGAGCGAACATTTTTACTGATAAGCTTGACAAGTATTCCGATGTGAATCGTATAAAGAATCAACAATCCATATCTGACTTTGTATTTTCAGATCATACAGATAATGAATTTAAGCCTGGTGGAGGAGAAATTCATGGTAAAGAAGTACTTAATGACAGTAAACAGTTTTCAGAAATTGAATTTACATCCTCCAGTCGAGATGATTCCACAAAGAAGAAGGAACATATAAAGGGCAAAGTTAACATGCGTGAAGATTCTTTTGAAAAGAAAAATGTGCATGGATATTTGAAAAGAGGTACCCCGGACAAGGCAGCAAAACAAAGGACTGTTAGTGCTTCATGTAACAAAGAACCGATGGTTTCTAGTTCTAGTTATTCAAGATCTGTTGCTACTACTAATAATTTAGATTCTGAGGCAACGAAAATACAGTCTTCCAAAATGGAGAAAGGAAAAAAATCTTTACGCCACAATGTTGAATCGAGCAGTCCTGATAATTCTGAGAAGGCTAGACTGAATAAAGGTTCTACTAGTGAGGCAGTTTCTGGAGATATACCAGTTTCAAAACGGGACTTAAGACAAAAAGTCAAAGCTGAGCATTCAGAGAAATTAATTGAACCTCATAAAAAAGCAAGGAAGAGAAAAATTTCTCAACAAGAATCAAACGATTGTAGTTTAAAACACGGTTTAGATCACAAAGTGAAACAAGAAGATTTTGAAATTGGCATTCGATGTGACTCTTCTAAGTATTGTGATATTAGCGATACTGAAGATTATCCATGTGGAAAATTAAGTTCTTCTGACAAGTTTGACCTTGAACATGGAAATATTAAAGCTTCGGAGATGTCAGAACAGAGTGAGGATTCTTCTGAGAGCGAAGCAATGGGGGATACGATCGTCGGCAAAAAGACAGGTCATTCCAAATTGAAACCAGTTGTCAATAGCCCTATCAAAGATGAAACTATCTTCAATGTGAAACAATCTGCCTCGACTAAACGCACTAGGCAAAGGAAAAACCGCGTACTGTCTGACAATGTGTACCGACCGGTTGATGATTCATCTACTAGTGATTCGTCATTCGACGAGGAATCTTTACATCGTGAAAGTGTTAAAAAAAGAAAGTCTGACTTGGGTACAGCTATTCCGGTAAAGAAGACGCCAAAAAGCACAAAACAAAAGAAAGATTTGCCGTTACGTAAAGATCAGAAAAGGCATTTTGTTAGCAAAGATCGTGAAGAGAGTAGTATGGATTCTTTAGGTGAATTTCATAGACAGTCTAAGGATAAGGAATTCAAGTATACGGAATTGAAGAAATCCCATACGAAGGATCATGACCAAAGTGAATCAACTATTTCCCTAGATGTCGTTGACCAAGACAAAATGTTTTCTTCATCAAAGAAAAGATTGATTGATCCTAAAGGTGCAAGGGTTAGCAAAGAATTTGAATTGCAAAATGTTTTAGCTGAAAAATCATTGTCGCCACCAAAAATTCGTAAGGAAACTGCGTCGAAAGAGTTGCAAGAGGAAACAGCTAAGGGTGGTCATGAAGTTAAATTGTCGCATTCGAAAGAATCGAAAGAACTAAAATTGTCACCACTAAATATAAAGAAACATCAGAATCTGAAAGAATCCAAGGATTTCAAAGAATCTAGAATATCTTCGAAAGATTTGAAGGAATCCATGGCGTTATCGAAGGATTTCAGAGAATCCAAAGTTTCATCAAAGGAGTTGGAGGAATCTAAAGTATTCTCAAGGGTTTTGAAAGAATCCAAGGAATCTTCAAAAGAATTGAAATCTTTTCCAAAGGATCTGAAGGCGTTGAAAGGATTATCGAAGGATTTGGTAGAATCTAAAGCATCTTCAAAACAATCCAAGGTATTAGCAAAGGATCTGAAAGAATCGAAAGGGTTCTCAAAGGATTTAATAGAATCTAAGGTATCTTTACATTTGAAAGAATCCAAAGCACTGTCAAAGGATCTGAAGGAATCGAAAGGATTCTCAAAGGAGTTGATCGAATCTAAAGCACATTCAAAACATGTGAAAGAATCGAATGTAGTTTCAAAGCATTCCAAGGAGTCAGAAGGATTCTCAAAAGATTTAATGGAATCTTCAAAACATTTGAAAGAATCCAAGACAATTTCAAAGCATGACAAGGAGGCAAAAGGATTTTCAAAGGATTTAATGGAAGCAAAGTTATCTTCAAAACATTTCAAAGAATCTAAGGTATTGTCAAGAGACGAGAAGGAGTCAAAAATATCCCCCATCAAAAATATCTCTACTCTGAAGGAATCGAAGCTTTTATTAACAGATTTTCACGAAGCAAAGGCTGCGAAGACGCAGTTATCATTAAAGGAATCTAAAATGCTGTCAAAAAATTCGAATGAGTCAAAGATTACATCAAAGGAATATAATGTTTCGTTTAAAGATTCGAAGGATTTAAAGCTTGCATCAAAGTCTTTCAAGGAATCTAAGCTGTCTGCAAAAGATTTTATTGAAGCTAAAGTGTCAGCAAAAAATCTGAAAGAACCTGAGGTGGCTTTGAAAGATATGAAAGAATCTAAAATATCGCCAAGGAAATTGAAAGAATCTAAAATGTCATCAAAGGATTTGAAAGAATCTGAGGTGGCTTTGAAAGATCTGAAAGAATCTAAAATATCGCCAAGAAAATTTAAAGAATCTAAAATGTCATTAAAGGATTTGAAAGAATCTGAGGTGGCTTCCAAAGATCTGAAGGAATCTAAAATATCGCCAAAGAAATTCAAGGAATCTAAAATGTCATCAAAGGATTTAAAGGAATCTAAGGTATCTTCGAAAAATCTGAAAGAATCTAAAATGTCATCAAAGGATTTAAAGGAATCTAAGGTATCTTTGAAAGATCTGAAGGAATCTAAACTGCCATTGAAGGATTTGAAGGAATCTAAGGTGTCTTCGAAAGATCTGAAGGAATCTAAAATGCCATTGAAGGATTTGAAGGAATCTAAGGTGTCTTCGAAAGATCTGAAGGAATCTAAACTGCCATTGAAAGATTTGAAGGAATTCAAGGTACCTTTGAAAGATCTGAAGGAATCTAAAACGCCATTGAAAGATGTGAAGGAATTCAAGGTACCTTTGAAAGATCCGAAGGAATCTAAGGTGCTTTCAAAAGATCTGAAGGAATCTAAGCTGCCATCAAAAGATTTGAAGGAATCTAAGGTGTCTTTGAAAGATCTGAAGGAACCTAAACCGCCATTAACAGATTCAAAGGAGTCTAAAGCGTCAATCAAGGAATCAAGAGAATCCAAGACTGCACACAAAGAACTGAAAGGTCATATTAAAGATTTTAAGGATTTAAAAACAACTCCAACGAAGGATTCACATTTTTCGCCGACTAAAGAATGGAGAGAATCAAAGTTAACCCCAAGTAAAGTAAAACACGAGACGAAGGACATAGATTTGAAGTTGTTTGACTTTGGTATGCCAGTTATACCTGCATTCAAAACAGCAAAATCTTTAAGATTCAAAGAAGCGAAAAGAGCGCATGGGAAAGACTTGAAATCTAAGAAAGAACATGTTTCAAAGACGGCAGATTCAAAGATACACGACTCAAAGATGGCAGATTTAAATGTTGCGGATTCAAAGATGGCAGATTCAAAGATAGCGGATTCAAAGATGGCGGATTTAAAAACTAAACGAACGCAAGAGTTTACAGTTGGCCTTGATGTGGAAGCAATAAATATATTTGAAAAAGAATTTTCAGTCAAAGCATCGCGAAAGTTTGCCACCACAGCATCGAAAAAAGGAGCTGACGATTGTAGCCCTGTTAAAAGGATGGCATCTGCCTTAATCAAGGAGAAACATACGTTAGATAACAGGAATTACACTGAACTGGAACCTCTTGAGGAGTGGCCAGTTTCTAAAGCAAAGAAATTACAAATAGATCCTCAGTTTGATGTGAGCTCGTTTAAAGAAACTTTTAAATTTCGTGCTGGACAGGTCGAAGAAATCAAGGCAGACAAACTAAACACTTTTGAAAATCAAGCCAAATCAACGGAAATAGGTGCCGATGATACAAAAGTAAAGCCAGCCACAGAGAATGAACATGCTAAGACCGATGTTGAGGACACAAAACGCAAGGCATCTACTGAAGTTGCGAAAACGAAGGATGCAAAAGCAAAGATGGCTAAAACTGAAAGCCCAAGAAAAACATCACCCGAGGAGGCAAGCAAAATTGGGGCAGTTATTGAGGACACAAAGATTATGGCATCCACAGCGTTTTCAAAAGGAAAGGTTGTGGCAAAGGATGTAAAAATAAAACATTTCACTGACGATGAAAGTAATATGGTAGATAATGAGGTTGATAAATGTGACGAAAACATTAAAGACAGCGAAGCAACAGTTGATGGCAAGTACAATTCACCCATTAAAGATGAACAAAAAGCAACAGTCATAGAAGAAACAAGAATAGATGATGTTGCTGGCAGCATGAAAGTTAAGAAAAGCATTGGATATTCAAACGTAAAAAATACAGTTGAAGGTAAAGGAATGCAAACATTCACAGAGGACAAAAAGGTATCTGCAGAGAACACAGGAGATAGTTTAACAGGAGACGTCATTGAAAATAAGGCAGCTGCTAAGGTTTCAAATAGTAAGAGTGTTGTGGAGGAGCTACTAAGAGATAATGTAATTACACAGGTCACTGGAATTGAGGCAACAGAATATGTTGTGGAGGAGACGAGAGGAATTGTAACCACAGACGAAACTGGGATTAAGGTAACTGAAGAGGTTGAAGAAGTTAAGGTAACCAAAGAGGACACAAGAACCAAGATATCTCCCAAGGTGGTAAAAACCAAGGTAGCTATGGAGGACACAAACGTAACTGTAGTTGCAGATGTTCCAAAAACTATGGTAACTGCAAAGGTTGCAGAAGCTACGGTAACCAAAGAGGAAACAAGAACCAAGATATCTACCAAGGCTGCAAAAACCAAGGTAGCCACGGAGGACAGAAACGTAGCTGTATTTGCTGATACTCCAGAAACCATGGAAGGTGCTAAGGTTGCAGAAGCTAAGGTAACCAAAGAGGACACAAGAACCAAGATCTCTACCAAGGCTTCAAAGGCCAAGGTAGCCACAGAGGACACAAACGTTGCTGTATTTGCAGATGTTCCAAGAACTATGGTAGCTCCAAAGGTTGCAGAAGCTAAGGTAACCAAAGAGGAAACAAGAACCAAGCTATCTACCAAGGCTGCAAAAACCAAGGTAGCCATGGAGGACAGAAATGTAGCTGTATTTGCTGATACTCCAGAAACTATGGAAGGTGCTAAGGTTGCAGAAGCCAAGGTAACCAGAGAGGAAACAAGAACCAAGATATCTACCAAGGCTGCAAAAACCAAGGTAGCCATGGATGACAGAAACGTTGCTGTATTTGCTGATACTCCAGAAACTATGGAAGGTGCTAAGGTTGCAAAAGCTAAGTTAACCAAGGAGGACACAAGAACCAAGGTATCTACCAAGGCTGCAAAGGCCAAGGTAGCCACAGAGGACACGAACGTTGCTGTATTTCCAGATGTTCCAAGAAATATGGTAGCTCCAAAGGTTGCAGAAGCTCAGGTAGCCAAAAAGGACACTAGAACCAAGATATCTACCAAGGCTGCAAAAGCAAAGGTAGCCACAGAGGACACGAACGCTGTTGTATTTGCAGATGCTCCAAGAACTGTGGTAGCTCCAAAGGTTTCAGAAGCTAACGTAACCAAAGAGGAGACAAGAACCAAGTTATCTACCAAGGTGGCAGAAACTGAGGTATCCACTGAAGACACAAGTATAGCTGTATTTGCAGACGTTCCGAAAACAATGGTAGCTACAAAAGTTGCAGAGGCTAAGGTAATCAAAGAGGGCACAAGAACCAAGATATCTACCAAGGCTGCAAAGGCCAAGGCAACCATGGAGGACACAAACGTTGCTGTATTTACAGATGTTCCAAGAACTATGGTAGCTCCAAAGGTTGCAGAAACTAACGTAACCAAAAAAGAGATAATAACCAAAGTATCTATCAATGTGGCAGAAACTGAGGAAGCCGTGGAAAACGCAAACGTAGCTTTATTTGCAGATGTTCCAAAAACTATGGTAGCTGCAAAGGTTGCAGAAGCTAAGGTAACCGAAGAGGAGATAAGAACCAAGATATCTACTAAGGCTGCAAAAGCCAAGATAGCCACAGATGACACAAACGTTGCTGTATGTGTAGATGTTCCTAAAAGTATGGAAGCTGCAAAGGTTGCAGAAGCCAAGGTAGCCAAACGAGACACAAGAACCAAGATATCTACCAAGGCAGCAAAAGCCAAGGCTGCCATGGAGGACACAAACGTTGCTGTATTTGCAGATGTTCCAAAAACTATGGCAGCTGCAAAGGTTGCAGAAGCTAACATAACCAAAAAAGAGACAAGAACCAAAATGTCTACCAATGTGGCAGAAACTGAGGTAGCAATGGAGAACGCAAACCCAGCTTTATTTGCAGATGTTCCAAAAACTATGGTAGCTGCAAATGTTGCAGAAGCTAAGGTAACCAAAGAGGAGACAAGAACCAAGATATCTACCAGGGCTGCAAAAACCAAGGTAGCCATGGAGGATGGAAACGTAGCTGTATTTGCTGATATTCCAAAAACTATGGTAGCTGCAAAGGTTTCACAGATGAATGAAGCCACAGATAATAAAACGATGGAGGCAATTGCAGAAGACGCAAGAACTAAAGTAACGACAGAGATTGCGAAAACTAAAGTAGATGCAGAAGATGTAGAAACTAATCATGCTTCAGAGGACTCAGCAATTATGGTTGATGGAAAGATTGCTAAAACTGAGATGAACAAAGATGAAACAAACATTACATTAACTATCAGTGCAACTGCAAATTTTGCTATAACTAAGATGGCTTCTGGGGTTGCCAAAATTAAGATTGCTACAGATGATGCAAACACTGTTGTAGCCATGGATGACGCGAAGATTGAGGTAGCTACAAAAGATTCAAAACTTATTTTAGCCACACAGGACACAAAAACTGTGGAGGCTCCAAAAAGTGAAATGGCTACCATCGCAGCCCCAAACTACACAATAACTCAGGAAGTCAAAGAGGATGCTGGAAATGAGGTGTCTGGAAATAGTGCAAAAGCAAAGATGTCCATTAGTGACGTAGATACCATGGTAGCCACACATAAAACAAATACCATGTTGGCCACAGATTATGCAATTATTCAAAAAGTCACAGATGATGTCAAAAATGAGATAGCTGGAAATGTTTCAGAAACAAAGATTTCCGTTGGTGACACAAATACCATATTAGCCACAAATTTTACAATGTCTAAGGAAGTCACAGAGGGTGTTAGTTCTAAGGCAGTCACAGAGGATGTTAAAACTAAGGTAGTCACAGAGGATGTTAAAACTAAGGTAGTCACAGAGGATGTTAAAACTAATGTAGTTGGAGAAGATGTTGAAACTAAGATATCTGTTGAGTGTGCAACAACTAAGATAATGGCATATGGCACAACACCTATGAATGCCGCAGATGAAACAAGAACGAAGTTAGTGACAGAAGATAAAATCATCAAAGACATAAGAACTACAGTTGCCTTAGAGCACGTAAGAACTAAAATAGGTGCTGAGGATGACGTAGGAACTAATGAAGCTACGGAGGAGACAAAGGTGTACACCGACAAAGCGATCTTTTGTAAGGTGGCTAGTCTTGAGAAAATAAGGCAAGAGTCTGAATGTATTTCTGATCCTGCATCCAGCGAGACCGGGAAAAGTATTGTAAATGACTCGTTACCTGAGGCAGTGGAGGGAAATTTAAACAGAATGGAATCGAGCAGAGAACTCTTGAAACCACAGATAGAAAAAACCGTGGCTCAAAGACGATCACAAACATCTATAGAAGGATTTGAGCGATTGACGCTTGAGGCTAGCGATGCAACGTCGATGGATTCTCCAAAAAGCCCACACAAAAGATCCCAAATAAATGCAACTAATCTTGAGTGTATTAGTGAAATTAGAACTAATGAAAATCAACGTCATGTTGATGGTTCTTTGGACGAGCAAGAGTGTACCGAAAATGAATTTAAAGGGACTGATAAAAGCGCTTCATGTATTGACAACGAAATAGACAAGCATATCGATGGTAGACAACAAGATAATGACTTTTCAAGAACGGATGCTCAAATGGTAATTTCTCTGCCATTAAAGTTGCATAAATCTGACGAGGGGTGTGTCTTGAAAAGTGACGAAGACACATTGAGTGATTTAGAGAATGTAAGTGATTTTGAAGAGCACTTTGTGCCGTTCCACGGAACGAAACTGGAAGAAACAAACGTTGATATTAGTGAGCTTTCACACCCAGAAGAAACTTTAAACATTTTAACTCAAGAAATGACACAACAGCAAGGTCGTAGTCAAGAAAACGAATCTGTTGAACCTGATTTTGATGGTGTCAAAATGACTGGGCATGATTTTTCAATGTTAAGTGAAGAAATAAACAAGAAAATTCAGCGACTAAGCAACAAGAGTTATGTGTCAGAGTTGTCTGAGGAGGAAAAACATATTGTTAATATTTCAATGGAAATTGCAGAGAACTTAAATCAAACTGGGGACAGTCAAGTTAACGACATATTGAGAGAGCATGAAACCAAAGGAGATCTTTCCCATAGATTTTTATCAAGCACTGTCAATAAGAGTTTTGTAACAGACTCGAAGGAAATCAGTGGAACCAGTAGTCCGATTTCTCAGTTAGAAAACAGTCCTACCGGTTCAGCAAACATCACTAAAGATTTAACAACGGGTCTCACCAAGCCAAAGGATGTTGTTTTGAACGAAAAGCTGCAAGATATTTCTTTTCTTCCTGTCGATAAAAAAACAAGCTTTTTAGATACTCACGCAGAGAAATGTGGAGTTATTAGTATTGATGGAAAAATCAAGGTGAAAAGACTCGATTTTGAGCCGCATGTATTGGAGAAGGCGGATTCAAACGCAAATACTTTAGATGTTGAGTTTCACGATGAACAAGAAACGTATGGCAAACATACGTTTAGCAGGGTTCGCACGGTAAATTCTGAGTCGCAGCAAGAAAAGGAGACGTATGTAAGGTCGGTTCGTACAAGAACACACACACAAGATTTGGAATCGCATAAAATAGAAGAGACGCGCGGTAAATTACTACACTCAATAGCGGACACTGTAGAAGCAGAACCGCGGGGAGTTGAGGAGATACATAGTATGTCTGTGCGCACAGTATCAGACACGGACACGAAACAGCACGGAGAAAGGGAAACATCCATCAAGCTTGTGTTTACACGGACACGTACGGTAAACTCGGAATCGCGCGCATTTGAGGAGAGTTGCGACAAGTCTGCGCTAACAGAGGCATGTCCAGCAGATGCGGAAGTAGTACAAGAAACTAATAATAAATCAGTTGAAAACTCAACAAATTCTGAATTACGTGGTGTGGAGAAAGGCCACAGTAAAATGGTATATACCAGGGCACAGACGACAGACGGCGAACCTTATCGAGCAGCGCCTTATGTTAAGCCGGTTTATACGAGATCACGAACAGTTAACTTAGAACCGCGAGGAATTGCGCAAGTCGTCGCAGATATCGATTTGAATTCGATTTCACATTGCATTATGAAAGATACTCATGAAATACCGGCGGTGACAAGCAACCAGGTGTCATCGCGTTCAGAGGATGCAGAAGATGAGAAGGAGACACATGATGATGATAACTTAGAAAAGGAGACTGATGAGCAAGATATCGAAGACGAGGTTAGCAAAGAGACTTCTAAACGAGGTTCAATGAGTCCAGTTTACCCTGCAACATGGAGAGAAGCATTGTTTAAAGATCATACAATAGGAAAACCCGAATTTCCAGAAGTATATAAACAGTTTGCAGTAGTGACCAGAAATTATCAGCTTGCCGATTTAAAAAATGAAGACGAGGTATGCTTTCGTATAAAGACGATTTTTTATTTGAAAGCAACCGCTTTGTAAGCAGCGGTGCTGAAGTACGTCTAGAAATTAGGCAACCCCATTTCTGAGAAAACATAGAGCAACTTACAAGAGACGCATAAATAATTTTTAATAAATTTCAATTGGAGCAAGCTCTTGTGCTTTCATAGTAGGGCACTGTGTCCGTGAAAGGGACTGTTTAAGGCCAGTACTGTTTTTGATTATACTATTTTCAATTCCCCAGCATTATTTTCAAATATTATTTAAGCCAATTATTAAACATCTGAATTGCCATTTAGGCAACTTGAAGCTAGACCAATTTTAACAATTAGAGTTTTAAGCAAAATTGATATCAAATTTGTGTATGTCACCCCCTGGTGAAGTTTACTTATCAAATGGTTGGTATAGATGTTCTGGTAAATTTCAGGAACCATTGAGTTAATCACTTGTGACAAAATTCACATGTTTGTTGGATATTGTCCGATGTTGCCAAGAAAGATAATTTGATATTATCTAGCGGAAAATAAATCATGCTAATCACAAATAAATGTTTATTTTATTTTGATAAGGATTTACAATGTCGGTGGATTATTATTGAATTGTGCAACTAATAAACTTTTTGTTTTTGTAGAAACCTATCGATGAAAGTCAGAAACTCAACGAATTGAAAGAAGAGCATCTTCTAGAATTGGTAAGTTTGAGATTGTTGATCTGCAGAAATCTTAATCTGCATATCTTTCTGTTTGACTCTGTGCGCAGATATCTCTCTCGTCAGTTATTCCATTCCAAATGCCTGGAAATGGAAAACAAACAACGTTGCGGAGAAAATGTTTTTATTTTCCAGTTGAGTTACGCTTTGTTCTCGAGGGATAATCATTTTGAAACCAGTGTGTTTTATTTGTTTTGATTTTCTGCTTGAGAGAATTCGCTTTGTCTTCGATGGCTAATCTCTTTGAAATTGGCGTGTCGACTTCACTATTGTTACGAAATCTGTCCTTGCTGCTACCCCTGGAATATGAAACTCGGATATGACTTGCCTGTTAAATATTTAAAAAATCCGGATACGAAAGGCTAAATTCCGGTCGAGTTGTCGTGATTGTATTTTGCTGACATTTCTTGTCATTTTTTCAGGAAAGATTGCACTTATGTATGGAACAAGAATTAATTAGAGTTGAAAGCAGATATCGCCTTTTATGTAGCAGAAAAAAACCAATCAGTGCTTGTACAACGATCATGTATCAGAAATTGCAACAATACTCAAAACTCGTATGTATTATATGCACTTTCTATTTTTCGTACAGATAGAAAGTATTTCACCTTGATTTTTTAAAGCTTTTTTTCGAAAAACACCAATCTACCGTGTTCTGTGAGCTTTTTTGTTATTCATTTAATTTTTCATTTTCATACGCTAAGATTAAAAAAAGTCTTGGCTACTATATTATACATTTTTTCAGATTTTTCCGGTCTTATAAAATACGTCAAAATTATGAATTTTATAAATAATTTGATATCTTGGTTTTGAATAATTGAACCCATGACAAATTTGTCAGTTTTTTCAAGGCTTAGGAGCATAAATATTAGTTTTTGTGATAATTGGGACATCTCTGCATCTATCAAGCAAGCATGGCCTAGTGGTTAAGGCGCCGGATTCATGATTGCAAGTTCGTGGGCTCGAATCCCACCAAGGTCATACTTGCTGCGAAAGTGCGAGGAGAGCTGCTAACTCTCTGTAATTTCAGGCAAAGGCAAAAGGAATCACGAGGTGTGGCCACATCAAGAGGAAGGACCGGGGTCGCCCTGATGGGCCCCCCTGCGCCAAGTGCAGAAACCCATACCTTGCAAAAATAGCAAGTGTATGTGCCTGAAACTGTATGACCCGTGTCCCCTGCTGGAAACAAGTCATCTCGAGACTTTCACGGGCTAGGCACGTTAAATACGACAACTCAACTCATTGGTAATATTTCCCAAGGAGCATTTTCATTGTTTCATTGTTAAAATCCACTTTTTGGTAAATCAGCATATTTGACCATTTTTTCTTATAAACAAATGAAATATATTAAAAAACGAATTTTAAATTAGAACTGCAGAACAGCAAAACTATATTTTTTCTTCGTTTTGCAGAGTCGACATCAAGCCAAGCTTTCTCCTCTGATTTCTGAAGACGAAGCAGAAGAACTGAGACAAATATGGACAAAAGAAGTGCTCGATAAATTCAGGAAAAAGGAGGTAAGAATATCACATTATTCACTATTATATATTTTTTGCAAATTACGACGGATTGACTAGATTTACCCCAAGTCTATTTCTTTTATTACAAATTGAGAACTGAGAATGTGTTTTTAATCCAACAACAAACGGAGGAAATTCGAGAGAAAAAAATGAGGAGGAGGAAAAAGAAATAGACTCCTTCTCCTCCTCAGCTTCCTTCGTTAAGCCATTCAAGAGAAAGCGAATTCTCTTAAGCAGAAAATCAAAATATTGCTTTGTTTTTTTGATTTTCTGCTTGAGGCAATTCGCTTTGTGTTGAATAGCTAATCGCTTTGAAATTGGCGTGTCGATTTCACTATTGTATTTGAGTCACCCGTCATCTTACAAATTTTTGAAAAATTACTTTTTAAAGTGTTCTTTGTAAGGATAGCAATGCTTCACAAAAACGTTTTATTCTAAGACTTCTTCGAACGTCGCATTTGTGTCGAGAGTTAAGTTTAGTTATATCGATTTAACGTTACGTCGAGTTAAGTTTAGTTATATCGATTACGTTCAGGATAAATCCATATTAAATGAAATTACGTAATGCATTGTGTTTATTTTTAGGAAGAGATTCTGAAGAGACACAGTCAAGAGATGTCTTGTTTTGAACAAAAAGCAACATTTGATAGAATGCAAATACTAGGTAGAGAAGGTATACTACGTAAAAAGTATTTAGCTTTGCAAAGGTCGTCTTTAGTTATCCCAGCACACACGTAGCAGGCTAGCATTCATCGAAGACATGAGGTTACCGAACGCAAACGACAGAAGGTTTTGAAACCATTTTCTGTCTTTTTTCTAGCGTTCTCCCTTTTATGGAATGAATCAAATCATTTTGCTGTTTGCAATTTTGTTCATTAACAATGTAAAACTGGAAAGGGATTTTAATTTTTTGAGAATTTTATTTTATTTTTAGGTAAACTTTAGACAGATTTCCACAATGTAATAATATTTTTCATGGAATACGTACTAATTACTAACACTAGAAAGAATACAAATATATGTATTCCATACAACCCAAGAAAAGACTAGGTTGACAAATTTTAGAAAAGACTGCTTCGGCTACCGCAATGTTTAATGATCGCTCTAAAAATGTTCGAGGGTTTGCAAATGTTTTGTTAAAGGCTTCCTCTAAGACCCAATGGGAATCTCCTGCTTGTTAAAAATTCTTTCACTGATTAAAAATGTAGGTAAATACAGCTCTCGAGGGATATACAAAACAGTTCGAGTTACAGTATTAACCCAACTATCTTGGACTCTCGAGGTGGATGAAAATTTGTTCAAAATAATGAGATATCCGAAATACAAAACAATTCGAGTTAAAGTTTACTCTTTGGGGAATCGATTAGAAACACAATACAGTGTCAACCCAACTATCTTGGACTCTCGAGGTAGATGAAAATTTGTTCAAGATAGTGAGATAACCGAAGAGATATACAAAACAATTCGAGTTAAAGTTCACTCTTTGGGGAATCAATTAAACCACAATACATTTGAACCCTACTATCTCGAACTCTTAAAGGTAATGGAACTTTGCTCAAGATAATCGAAGATGAATGAACACCGAAAGCTCTCTAGTGAACAGTTTACAGTGAACAGCCTACAGAACAGTTTGACTAGAAGCTCACATTACATGTATAGCTTATGCGTGCTACGTGGCAAACGTTTTAGAAGTATCGAGCCTGTACGCAGGCTAACTCTATGGAGAATTGATTGTATCTAATTCTCAACTACACTGTATCTAATCCTCAAGGGTTATTTAGTTCAGACAATTTAAAAAGCGTAAATTGTTTCAATTAATTTTGTTTCCTTGCGCTACCACCCCCTTCAAAATAGAAGCTTCAATTGGATTTACCTGTTACTTGGAAATGAATCCGGGCGTTAGTGTGATTCTGTTAGTTTTTATGGTTAATTTATTATTTTGTACAAATTATATTGGGGGAAATATCTCAAAATGTTTGAAGATTTTTTGCCAATCGAAACATTGACAATAATTTATGCTGTATCGTATTTCCAAACTTTTCTCATATCAGCAGTTTGCTTTTTCGCAAATTCCACATAAATTTTTTTCTTTGGCCTTTACTTTTCTTTCACATTTTGAAGATAATCTAGTGAAAGAATGCAGATGCAAAAACTAATTGTTCAGTGCCTCAGATTTTATAAATATTTTGTCAAACTTGTTAGATATTTTATCATTAGAAGTCTATATAGTAGAGAAGGAGTAAATATGTTTGTTATTACACTGCGGTGTCACTTGTACTATTTCAATAATTTATTCACAATTTATTCGTGTTGTTTATTGTGACAAAACTTGATTCTCGATGTATATTACATGAATTTGGGATATTTTAAGTGAAACTTTATTTCGTCATACGCACCCCATAATCCCCCCCATTTCATAACGTAAAATTTATCAGTTTTCGTTCTATTTTGTCCTTTGCACCCTAAGCGCCGAGAATGGGACAATGGTTTCCATCCAAGGTTTTTTGGGGCAATGCTCCAATAATTGTTTTATAGATGACAAGATGCTCTGAGATCCCCCCTCCCCCATTTTCCTGATGCTCTTAGCACGGGCTTAGCCTGCCTATTGGATAATCCCGTCCTGTTCAGAAATATTCTGAGTTTGTTTTGAAAAGCGTTTCAAAGTTGAGATTGCACATGGGGGGGCGTACTTTATTGTGACGAAGATCGGACAGTCCGCCCATTTTCGGACATTCGCTTTTTCCTCAGCTTTTCTTACATGTGGTTTTTTCTCATTAATTTTTGCCATAAAATTAAGTCTTTTTGCAGGTCGGCAGGTCCCTTCTTTGTCATAACGGAATACCCCCACCCCCTGGGGTCACACGAGCAAAACAGCTGAACACCCTCCATAATCTTTTGAACGCATGACCTCGTTCATGACGTCACATGGTTGGAAAGCAGCAGCAACATTGTACAGCAACAACAACGTATTTATCAATTCAATTCAGTTTGCTAAATGTTTAGTTTTTTGATCGAAAAAGTTTTCACGAGGTTATTGTTTTTCATTTGCTGATGAAGGAAAAAGTGGGAAGGAAAGTAATATCATGGAAAGAAAATGAAAAGCGTTCAATTTCAAATGTTTCATATTTATCTACGCTCATAGTTTTATTGGTAAATTTTAAATTTATGTATTTAGGCCTTATTCCTGAAAAACTACCGCCGATTAATTTATATATTTGTGTAATACTCCGTTGTATTCTGGAATGTATTATTAATATTAGGGTGTTTGTGTTATGTTATATAACAATTTGTGTACAGCACCACACATGTTTGTGCAATGTACAGAGCTAAAAAAAGAACAATAGAAAAACAACTTTCCATCCTGGCATGTGGTGATTGCTGCAATTCTATTTAAAAACAACACTGCAGCAAAACAAATCTACTCAACTATATATAGTATATTACGTATAGTATAATACTACTATAGACTGTTGCATTTCAGATTTGTTTTCACCCAGTTTATATTATGTAACCAATATCTAGAGATGTCTTGCATTGAAAAATACACCCATTTTCTAGCAACATTTTTTAATTATCAAATTCACATTTATTACAAAACAAAAATTCCCAAGAGATTTATCAGAGATTTATCATATTTTGAAATGTTCTATTATATAGCCATGCCTGTCCAGATTGGAATGTTTGCGACTGTGCAGAGGATTTCTCTGTCATTAAAATTATTTTTTCATCTAAATTTGTGACCATAATAGGCCTTTTTTGGTTCTAGTTTTTTTTGTTTCTTTTAGGAGGGCACCCATACTCTGACTACAATATTCTCCTGTTGTTTTATTGTACGGACAGAGTTGCTGCAGAAATAAAAGATTCATGGGGATTTCCCCCCTGTTACAAGGCCAATTTTTCAATCTGGATGCCAGTCTTATGGAAATGCAGTTTTTTAACTTAATGTAACAAAAATTATGTAATTTCATGTCATGTAATTCATGGATCCAGTTAGGTTTGTCCAGTTTGTCTCAACGTTTTCCTTCTATGCGTTTGGAAAATGGGTTTCAAAATGAATGCTTTCTATAGATTCATCATATTTGACATGAATTGCAATGCAAACAAGCCAGTTTTATGTCATCTTTAGATTGAGGAACATAATCAGTTTGGCTAAGCATTCAAATCGAGGATCTGAACTGTCAATCCATAAGACAACCAAAGCCAGTGTCCTAAATGTTTTTTTTTCCAGTGGTGCAAGTCAAAAATTAATTCAATGCCTGGCTAAAAATATGTATTCTTACAGAAGTGAGAATATTCCACCAGAGCTTTTTTTAAGTGAAAAGTGAATGAGATTTTTCTGGGGTTTCTTTGTGGCTAACATAGAAAGTAAAAAATGAAATTTGAAACCGACTAAAAATTTCTTTCTATGTTTAGATGTTCATTCATGACTTCCTGGCCACAAAAAACCACCAAAGAAATTTCATTTTCTTTTAACTTGGAAAAGCGTAGGTGAATTTTTTCATGTTTTGTAAGTATGTATTTTTAGCTGCTGAAGCAATTGGTGCAATTTTGACTTGCACTATTGGACAACAAACAAGTGAGATGCCAGTTTGTTAATATGTTGCTGATCAACTATGCTACACTCCAATCAACAGTTCAGATCCATTCTCTTTTATTGTTTTCTAGATTGACAGTTCAGAACCTCAATTTCAGTGTTGAGCCAAACTGAATATATTTTTTAATGATACATTCTATGAAAATATGACAATATAGTTTTTATTTATAAGCATATATTTTATCCAGCAATTCAAAGCTCCATAACCTATTTGAGACAAGATGAGACATATTTCGTTGTTGGCAAGATTCAGCAGCAGAACCATTTTGAGATTCCAGAAGAAAAATTTACTGAGAGCATGTTCAAAGCATTGTATTCGACACAATTTTTTCTCAATTGATACTGGAAACAATTCAATAGATAACAAAAACATTCATAAAAAAACATTCAAGGATGTTGTGCAGAAGTTAAAACAGTGTGAAGAAAGTAAAAATTTTGATGATACAAATCTGTTGAATGAACTTAGAACAGCCAGCGATTTGGTTGATGTCTTTTTTGAAAAAATTTCCATTGGGGAATCGAAATTCAAGATCATCGAAAATCTAAATACCATCTTGAATTTTTATGACATATTTCGTAAGCAAGAAGATTTTGATTATCTTGCTTCAAGAATGAAATCATTTAGAATTGCAAATGAAGCAACTTATTTTTTGGTAATTAGAAATAGAACAAGTACAGGGACGTGGACAATGGGAGTTAAAGAGATTAAAAATATGGAAAAAGATGGTATCAGTTTGCACGCACGCATTTATCATAACGTGATAATAAATGCTGTTGAAAATGATGATATTGATGTTGCCATTAAATATTTTGAGGAGATGAAGAAATTTGAAAATGTTTTTGATGACAAGTTTTACAGTGCGATAATTAAGGTTGCTCTTGAGAAAAAAGACAAGACTGATCGCTTTCTTATGAAGTTGTTTGAACAACTCCAAGATACAGGTTTTACAATGGGACCGAGAACTTTTGGAGCAGCAAAGAAATGGTTTGAAAGGTAAATTATGGAATTTTAACAACAATCTACTGCATCAGAAAACAACTTGCACTCTCCCATTTTTTTCAACGTGTAGTCTCTTGAGGAAACATTTATTTTGATTCTTCTGGCAAGGGAAAGCAAGCCTTTGCTTGTCAATGGTTTGAAGATTAATTGACAGATATAGAAAATTTAGAGAATTGAAAATTATTTAATAGAAAATTGAAAAAAATATGATTTTGTAGAAAATTATTTTGTTTATTCGTAGCGATAAAAGGTGGAATGTGGGAACTTCTCTTGTTAATTTGAGGTACGTTTCAGAACCAGATGACCAAAAAACTCGGATCTCAAGGCTGTAATTCAAAATATGTGAGACTACAAATCTCAAATTGTACACAAAACAACATCCAAAGGACAAACGTATAGTTTGGGTCATCATCCATCATTTGCAACTATACATTTAGTCCAGACTTGAAATTAAATTTACCCTAATCTATGAGCTTTTAAGTTGATTTGAAGAAACGTTATTCATTTCGAGTTATGTTTGCTTCTAACAATATGCTTGCTTTAACGGCCACTTGTAAGTTTAAAATTGAAAGGATTTACTCACCAAACTCCCAAATTAATATAGGAGAAAGAGTGTAGTAGTTTTAATGTCAAAACATGGACTGGAAGTGAATCGCATTTTTTTAGATTGACAGGTAGACCTGATCACAGTTGAATGAATTGTATCCCAAACTCAAGTTTGCCCTTTCGGATATCGTTTTGAGTATGATTTGAAACTGGTAGCCATATGGATTTCAAGCTACTGTCCTGCAAACGGAAATAGTTTTTTGGGTTGTCTGGTATTTTATTTACTTTGCTTGCAAAATATTTCGTGTTCGTTGAAACATTTGAAAATTCAGTGAAGCATTCTTTCATTTCATCTGTGTTTTTATTTCATAGAGGTATTTGTAAATGCTGTGGCCTTCAACTGAAAACATTTAAATTAGCAGAAAAGCAAAGAAAAGAACTACAACTGCAATTGCAGGACGTGGCTGAGAAAGGAATTCTAAAATCAAAGAGCAATATATCTTGTTCTTCGTTGCCTAATTTCAGCTCTACATTTGAGAGTGAAAAAGCCATGAAGATGAATGAATTTTATCATTATTTAGATGTGAATGGCCCTTTTGACATTGTTCTGGATGTACTAAATGTTGCATACTATCGAGATAGAGGCTTTAACTCTTTTCAGGTTTGTAAGACATACTCAGCCTGTTGGTTCCTTTGGCAATAACAAGGGCAGGTTTTGTAATTAGCCAACAAAAACAAAGGGAATTCTCTCAAGCTGAAAATCAAAACAAACAAAGCCATGTTTTGATTTTCAGCTTGAGAGAATTCTCTCTGCATTGAATGGCTAATCGCTTTGAAAGTGGCTTGTCAATTTCACTATTGCTAAAAAATCTGCCCTTGTTTTTCACAATAAAAACAATTAGGGTTCCATTTAAAATCATCCAACTGCATCGAATCGCTTTCTGAAGAAACAAAGGGGGGTATTGTTACTTTTTATGTTTTCTGTTCTAACTTTAGAAGAGATACTTTGAAGTTTCTGTAAAAATTATTTTTGAAGATTACTCTAATTTCTTGGTTCATATCTGCTCATTGAGCTTCTTTCATATCGCGAAAAATAACCTCAATTAACAAGTCTCCATTAACAGATATGAACAAAACATTTAGATTAATCTGCAAAAATAATTTTTACAAAATCTTCAAAAACTAAGCGTGCAATTAATTTGATTTCAGCAAACTAAAAACAGCCACGAGATGTTAATGTTATTCAATTTTGTTTAAAGAAAACAACGAGATCAGCCATTGAACGATTTGAACGCTATGTTCTTTGCAAGTTATTCATAGAAGAGTTCTGATCACATTCAGATCACGTTCTGATCACGTTCAGATAACATTCTGATCACAGGAGTTAATGTGATGTCAGTATCATGATGTATCTTATCCTTCAGGTGAAAAGAGTCATACGGCATTTCAACACACAGGGAAAAAGAATATTGGCACTTTGTTCAAGTCCCCTAGTATCTTCTCTTCTCGAGATGGAAGCAAGTCCTGACCTGCCCAGTTCGCATATGATCACGCTACTTCATTATATGAGAAGGCAAAGCTGTGGACTTTTCTTTGTGGATGATAAGTACGTGTTTATTTTTTGTTCACGATTTGCTCTTTGACCTTGAGCAATTATAGTTAATCCACGGGCTTGAGGAAAAGTAAAGTTTTTATTTTATTCACATTTCGATTTCTCTCATTCCACTTGTCCTACATTCCGTGTTGTTATTTTTGTCAGTCTCTTTTCCCCTGTGATACGAATATTGGATTTCAAAAATCAAAACACGGAATGTAGGACAAGTAGAACAAGAAAAAATGACAAAGTAATAAAATTACTGCAAATCATATAATCTCACTAAAATGGCTACCGTAAGACAGCAAAAACTTTAAGGTAAAATGACTTTTCTGCCCAATGTATATATATATTTCTCTTTACGCTTTCGGCTTGCAACCGTGTCATTGTTTACCTTGCGCGATGTTACGAATTGGTTTGCTCATTTTTTTTCCATATTACACGATCTTTCGCCAAACCTCTCAGGGACCAAGCGTGAATGTGTGTTTAAATTAATATAACTAATGTGGGATTAGATATCAGAAATTGTCCTTAATGTTGGGTGGTTTCGAATGAAACACAACATTCATGTTGGGTATACGCGAAAATTTTAACATTCAAGATTTGTGGGTATCTCGTATCTATAAAAAACATAACGTTTCTTGCAATTATTTGCACAGGAAAGAAGATGGCCACATCGATGATTACTTCATAATATTATGCATGGTGTATCACAACATGAAAATTGACATCATCACTGCTGACAAATTTGGAGATCATGCGCATTCTCTTGACGATGCCTCAAAATGGCATTTTAAGAGATGGAAACGATCTCATCAAATCAAATTGAAGAAGTTTACCGGTACTGGGCTGCCAGTTTTTACGCGCAGAGAAAACTATGACATTGATGTTCAGAAAAATGAAACTAGTTGGCATTTTCCGGGACCAAATAATCAATGGCTATGCTGTGTTAAGCGGTGATGGTTTTTAAGATGTGTACATGTATTTCATTTAAAAGTCTATAAGCGATATTTTTATTGCACCTGACAGAAATATTGTGTTGCCAGTTGTAAGAAATGATTAAATTCAGTAGTAAAAACTGCAATATCCTCGATTTAATTTTTGAAAAATGTTTTTTATCTTCATAAAAAATATTTTTAATTCTTTTATTCTTATTTCCTTTTGTAATGTTTTGGTATTCTTTTCTTTGTATGTGTAAGAAAATAGAAGAGGTGCAATCGAAGAGTCTGTTTCAAAATGAAAATCATACTCAACCTTAGAGAATTTACTGCCTTCAAACCCATCCTTATCGGCGGCCCATACCCTTACTTACCCCCCCCCCCCCTTCGCCCCGGGTTCAGATGTCGAGATTTGTTGCAAAATGATATGGATATCTGTTCATAAAATTTAGTCCTTAAAATATTCAAATATCATTATGTTTATAAAATCTTTTACCATATTTTCTCAAAATCAAATAAACGCCCAGGGCGTTTATATATTTTTTCAAATTCTAGAGGTGGTTTATTGGAGAAGGGCGTTTAATGGAGAGAGGCGTTTACTAACAAAATAAAATTTTTATCAAAAAAAGAAGTACTTTCCAAAAGGAAAAAGTTGTATACGTCTTCTTTGGAGCTGAAACACCAGGAGAAAAAAGTGTATCGAATGTTTCCGTGTAAGCATATCGATCTCGTCTGATCTTTACCATTTATAAACATGTTCTATCTTTCTCTGAGGTACATTGTTTTAAGAAATACATCTCGGACAACATTCCAATAAACGCCCCCCTCAGAGGTGATTTTAGAGGGGGCGTTTATTGGAACAGGGACGTTTAAAAGAGAGGGGCGTTTACAACTTTTTAAAAAAATTGGACTGGGCGTTTATTGGAAGGGGCGGCTACAAGAGAGGGGCGTTAATTGGAGAAAATACGGTATTTACAAAATCAAATAAATCTAATTTCTTTTAGGATTTGTCTGTCTTCCCCTTCAATTTTGTGAGGATCCCTGCAGCTTGTTTTTTCCGCTAATATGTCACATCGTTTCGATACGGCTGAGTAAATTTTACTGTATTTATCGGGCCCAGGTCTCTTGTTTTCTAATTTTCACACCACACATCATCCAGAAAAAGATTTGAAGTTTTGAATTCTTTTCTCTAATCACAAAATGAGTACAATCGTACCTCTCTCAAATGATGATCGAGACAAGTTATACATATGCCCATACTTCAAGGAACACGTTATCAGAGCTTGTAGGTTTAACCAGCATCTAAGAAAATGTCGCCAGGTGAGTGGGACAAAAGGAAAGCGGGATCCTGTTTGCAAAGTATTGCACACCAAAGAATTTCAATAGAACAATAGAAAAAACAATAGGCTAAACAAAAGAAGAGTGCTCATGCACACCCGAGATCTCGTCGAAGAGTGCCATACTCTGCAGACTCGGGATAAAATAATAAGGCCTAAGTAAGTTAAGTTATTTCATTGAATTCTCTTGTTCACCTAGACTACGCGACGGAGTTTCAGTTCAGTTTATATGTATAATATATATTTTAAATTCTACTACATTTAAATACAACAACAAAAACAGTAGAATTCTTACTGATTTATTTGCGTCTGACGATTCATGATGATTCGGCGAATCGTCAGAAATTTCTGACGATTCGCGCTTCACGTTCCGGATTGAATAACTTTTTAAGTAAAGCCTCAAAAATTATAAAACTTGGTAATATTACTCAAAATAGTCTTGGGCACCATTTAAATGTATTTTGCATGTAAGTATTTTTCTTGATCTATTTATTTTTATCACTTTTTCTTCGCCAAAGTTTAGGCCTAAAATTTATCCACTTCAACACCACGCGGTGTTTCGGAGCTAATAAAGTACTTAAATGAGAAATAAATTAGAAATAATTATTATCTTGTGAATTCCCTATCTTTTCTGCATCATTTAAATCTATTTTGCAGTTAGATTGCGAATTGGACTTCAACTTTGAAAGTATTTTTAGTTGCCCTGAAATTTTCATAAACAAAATGGCCACGGAACTATCCTTTCGAGTGGTCTTCGTTTCGGATTGAATAAAGTTTGTAAATTAGGGAATATTTACTTCAAATTGAAAAAATTGGTTCATTGATAGTTGATACATCATTTAAATGCATTTAGAAGTGAAAATATTAATTTTAAATATTTGTTCACGATTTTTATAAATTACCTTGTAAATTACGGAGAAATGTTGACCCGTCGATATCCCTTCTTTCTGGATTTAATAAATTTAACAAGCTGAAGAATATTTAGTCAAATTTAAAATAAAACCAATATTTAATGCAAGGTTCATCATTTAAATGGGTTTTTGAAGGAAAATAACAGCTTTAAATGTAAAAAAAAATATTAGAAAACCGTCTAAGGTTTTATGAAAAAAATTATCGCCGAACTGATTTATTGACAACCCTCCTTTTCGGAATAAATAAAGTTTTCAAATAAAAACATTTTTGCTTTATTTTATCATTACCGGACATTACAATGTTCACTCTATCATTTAAATTATTTTTTTTAAATAAATGGGATTTTAACATATTTTTTTACAATTTTTTAAAATCGCTGTTCAATTTACAAAAGAAACAGTACGTTTCTACAACCCGTACTCTCAATTCCAAAAAAGTTTTCAAACTATGAATTTTTAACTTTAGTTTATTTTCATAAGATTATTTAATGATAGAATTATCATTTAAATGTCTTTTCAACATGAAATTCGAGCAACAAGTATTTTTAAGGGAATTTTTAAAATCGGTGCACGTCTTTTGCAGCAAAAAAAGCCGCAAAACAAGCCCTTTGACCTCTTCTTCTTGAGAATTTCTGACGATTCAAACGAATCGTCAGAGATTTCTGACGATTCGCGCTTCACGTTCCGGATTAAATAACTTTTCAAAGAGAGCCGAAGAAATTACGAAACTTCATGATATTGCTCAAAATAGTCTTGGGCACCATTTAAATGCATTTTGCACGTAAGTATTTTTCTTGATCTATTTATTTTTATCACTTTTTCTTCGCCAAAGTTTAGGCCTAAAATTTATCCACTTCAACACCACGCGGTGTTTCGGAGCTAATAAAGTACTTAAATGAGAAATAAATTAGAAATAATTATTATCTTGTGAATTCCCTATCTTTTCTGCATCATTTAAATCTATTTTGCAGTTAGATTGCGAATTGGACTTCAACTTTGAAAGTATTTTTAGTTGCCCTGAAATTTTCATAAACAAAATGGCCACGGAACTATCCTTTCGAGTGGTCTTCGTTTCGGATTGAATAAAGTTTGTAAATTATGGAATATTTGCTCCAAATTAACATTATTTGCTTCGTTGATGGCTGATACATCATTTAAATGCATTTAAAATTAAATGTTTTGATTTTCAATATTTTTAACGATTTTTCGAAAATTGACTGAAACGCAATAGAGAAAAATTGACTAGTTTACCACCCTTCCTTTCGGATTGAATAAAGTTTGTAAATTAGGGAATATTTACTCCAAATTGACATTATTTGGTTCGTTGATGGCTGATACATCATTTAAATGCATTTAAAATTAAATGTTTTGATTTTCAATATTTTTAACGATTTTTC
>JAYJMH010000678.1:41004-57350 GCA_036873815.1 Phacellophora camtschatica
ACATTATTTGGTTCGTTGATGGCTGATACATCATTTAAATGCATTTAAAATTAAATGTTTTGATTTTCAATATTTTTTGACGATTTTTCGAAATTTGACTAAAACGTAATAGAAAAAAGTTGACTAGTTGACCCACCTTCCTTCACTTACTAATGTGTCCAAGTGTCGTAGGGAGGGTAGCACAGCTAATTATTTTCAGTTTAGATAGCAAAATTGTTACAATTGTTAGAATTGTTAAATTGTTAGTTAGCAAAACTATTGGCTTATGCTCTATACTATATGATACTAGGCTTGGTACAAAATTGTTCAGTGCGAGTATATTTGAATTTACATTTAATAGTTTTTAAGATCTCACCGTAAAATCTTTAAAAATATTCGATGCAAATTAAAAGCAGCACTGATAAATTTTGTACCAAGTATACCGTTATGCTTCAAATTAACGCCCTGTGCATATTCAAATGGGTACATAATGTAACGGGTGTTTAAATATGATCAATATTTATTATGATCTAATTTTGTAAAAGATTTGAGACAAAAAAGAGACAGGAAATATTTTTTTTAGCTCTGCTGATAATGTCATTTTCGTTTGCAATATCTTTTACTATAATATCATGTAAACATCTTACATGACATAGGTTTACATGAGGTGAATTTTGTTTTGTGTTTACATGAAGTGAGTTAGACCGTCTTGCCGTGGTGTTTTTAATTTCAAAACAATGACGCTTTGTCTTTGGCTCCAAAAAACTTAGAAAAGACAATACTGTCTGGCCCTGTTAGTCTGGCTGGCTCGTCAAATCGTCTTTACATGGAAAAATTTCATCCCACCTGAGACGGATCTCACCTCGCGTTTGACGGATCTCACCTTGAAGGGCTGGCTCACCTCTCATATAAACACAGGGCTGGCTCACCTCTCATATAAACACAGGGTTCGCCCACCTCGTGTAAACATGCCCATAGAGCCTTCTTTGGCATCTAATTAAAGATCTAAATGTTTCGCAAAACGTTCTTTACAATAACTTTATTTACAAAACATGAGTCTTTCGGTAAGAAAAATTCTTGCAAAATATGGCCACAACAGTCAAACGTTTAAAATTTACTGATCAGAATTATGTATTCTACCTTGTGTTCCAGATCATGAGTAAAATAAATTGAGAAAAACAACAAAAGAAAACAAAAGAAAATAAAAGTAATGAGAAAAAAAAGGAAGAGAGAGGGAAAAATGTTTCCCTCCCTCCCTCCCTCCGTTCTTTCTTTTTTTCCTTTTCTTTCCTTTATCTTTTTTCTTTCCTTTATCTTTTTTCTTTCCTTTTCTTTCTTTTATCTTTTTTTTCTTCTCCTATTTATTTAATTTATTTATTTATTTCTCAGGCTCCAGAACCCAAGGTAGCAGTATGCAATCGTCATAACGTAGCTGTTTTTAAGTTTTGTTAAATGAAATAGGCATAGTTAAGTAGAGCTGATGTAAAAAATATAACACAATTCTATTGTTGTTTGACCACTACTGATTTGAAAATAATTTATTTGCAGTGTTTATGAATTTGATTGGATGCTCTTTTTAAATCTGGCCCATGCCAGCCTTCAACTATGCATATTCCCTTTAAGTAATTATTTCCTAAAATATATATAGCAGTTGCTTAAAACGTTTTGCAAAACGTTCTTTACAATTACGTTCTTTACAAAACATGAGTCTTTCGGTAAGAAAAAATCATGCAAACTACTGTATGTCTACAACTATGAGAATAAAGAAATTTCCTTTTCTTATGGGAGCTATAAAAGCCCATGAAACTTTAAGTAGTCAACTTTTGCTTTCAGTAGTCAAGGTAGATCCTTGGTTATGGGGGAGCTATTTTTAGAAATTTATAGATTTGACGTGCATTTTTATTTATGCCAAATCTCGAGGCAGAGTGGAGAGCAATTTTCAAATTCGTTCCAGATACCTGCCAAGGGCAACGAACGGTGTTTCATTTTCTCTTGGTTTTAGTTGTGTTATTTGCGGCAAATCAATATCAATCTCCGGTATTTCGTCCCAAATACCATGGCTTTCATATCTTAGCTGATAAGGCGGATGTAATGACCCATTAACGGCCCGTTGACCTATCCAATATCGAATATCAGGCATATCTTCCTTCTTAATTTCGTAACCTTTGAATGATACAAGGGAGTAGCCATTCAGGCAGGCAAATACACCACAACTGGTACAGTCGTCTTGCTGCTGTAAACCAATTTCATCTAATGCGATCAGTTTAAAGGCCTTGACGTTAACTGACCTTTTATTGAAGGTGTAAACTTTAGCAACATATTTCAAAATCGCCTTAAATGCTATGACATCTCGCTGTCTGCTTGCCATTGAATCGCAATGTACAATTACCTTTTCATCAAAATATACCCCTAATATGCTCCAGTGATTCTCTAAATGGAACGGTATTAGCAGTACCTTGAACTCACCGGAAAAAAAAATCGGAGAGAGCCATAGTGACCTGCACAGTGTTCTGTTGTTCTTGATATTATTTAGGAGTGCAGTCATGAATTGTGTTTCCAGAACATGAAATTGTGCTTCTTCCTTTGTCACTTGTTTGTCCGGAAAATAATAACTCAGATCAAGTAAAAAACGGTAAATTACATCTGAATTCAAATCACGCCCATCCGAAACTTCCAATAAAGCACCAGCTTCAACGTTACATTTTGCGGGTAATTTCGTGAAACCAAAAGAATACTGTTCAAGAAGCCAATAATCTTGTTCATCTTCATCATATTTCCAAGGTACATCTGCTGCCTTCTTAGACAACATAGTGTCCCTTAAGTAAACAAGCGCCCTGACGTTTTTTTGGACCTTGTCGTTTCTCAAAAATTTTTCTTTTGACAGATGCTCAACATTCCCGTCATTAAATCTAACTGCTTCATCTTTATGCCCAAATAGAGTGCATGTGTAATGACCGTTGCTAATGTTACTTTTTCCGCGAAAGCTAATAACTGCTGCCAGTGTGTAAGAAACTGGTTTATTTGCTATATTTCCAGCAATTAGGTTTTTTAAATCAATGGATTTTGATATTGTAACCGGTATTTTTTGAATTTCACCGTGCCCCTTTTCTCTGTAGAATTTATTCCTATCAAGAACAATATTAAGAACGGGAGGTGCGGACATGAGAAATGTGCTGTTAACGTGTTGTCTGCATCCATTTTCACACGGACAATCACCTGCTATTTGATTATGTTTAGCAAGAGTACACCAATCCCAAAGCAATGACTGAACTGAACAATGATAATACTCGCTTTCCGCAATGGGAATATAGACGACGAAGGAACATTCACAATTAAATTTTATTTCTTGGCAATTTAAACATTTTCTTATTGAGAGGGTTTTTGTCTCAAAAATGTTTTCAAGTTGAGGATAAGCTTCTTGAACATCATTAACCACAATTCTCATTGCTTCAGTTGCGTCGAATTCCCTTGCGGCTTCGACATTCTCTCCTGTTATCCTTTTAGCTACGTTCTTCATAGCGTTGCTATATTTTAATGCTTCTGCGCTATCGAGAAGTAAACTTTTATGGACAGTGCGCATAGTCTCAAGAACTGTAAAGTTATCGGCTCCTAAGAGATTCTCAAAAAACTTATAGATAACAGACCCACAGAAAATTTGAAAAACTGGGTTCAGATAGCAGACATTGTAATTATTTGCTATTCCGCGTTTGCTGAGGACATGGAATGGACCAATGTATTGTTTCACAGAGAAAGGTGTTGGGAATATATGACAACTTAGTTTATTCTTAATGTCTTGTTCCATGTCGTTCCAGTTCAAGAGGCAATTGGCAGCATCTGGTGGGTTTTTATTGCGAAAAAGATAAATGTAATTCAAAAAACCTCCAAAGTTATGTTTAGCGCAAAAAGGACAAGTAAAGAATTCAACTACGCCACAAAAGTTTACGTCTAAAAGAACGCATTTTTGATGATACCATTGCAAACAAATGTCGCATGTTATCCACCCATCCTCTGTCCTCCCAGGACTGGGACATGGTGCGTCTTCCTCCTTACAGACAGAACAAACTTCTACGCTTTCGCATCCTTTTTTAATAAATTTATTTCTCTGGGAAACAGGCAATTTTTTCCAGTTCTCTACTAACCAGATCTTAAGTTTTTCCATTGAGCCATCACTTTTTCGCTTCACTGCTTCAAAATTTTCCTTTCTAAATGCTGCATAACCTGCTAGCTCTCGAGGACTCATTATGTTATGACCGTCAAAGTCGATTGAGCTTCCACTGTCGCTATCATCAAAATTTATATTGCTTTGTAATATATCATCCTGCTCTCTTGCTGCCATCTCAATTTTTAATTTTTTTCTCATATTTTTTAACAGCTGCTCCCGCTCGTCTTCGTTTTCGATACGTTTTCGTTTGAAGGCGGCGTTGACTTTTTTCGAGCTTGTTGGCATTTCAGATTTTCGTGCATTGCTAGTAAATTCATTTTTATTTTTATTTTTTTGCTGCTTGCTCTTATCCTTCTCGGCCTGTGTTCCAGAAAAATGTATTGGTGTTGCAGGGGGCTGCTGGTAAATGCCAGATTTACTTTGCTTCTTTGTTGTGTTAGGTTTTTCATATTTAGGTTTTTTATTCCACGATTCTTCCACAGAATGAATTATTGTTTCATCATCATTGCGTAAGTCAGTGTTGCTTTCAGCCAAGCACATTTTCTTTAATAACTTTCCCCGGCTGCGCTTTTTAGTGTTTGGGAAGGTTTTTTCCTCGTTCATGCCTTGCTGTAGGCCAATCAAAAACTGACGTCGCAGACCCAGCTGGTCATCCCAGCATCTGACGATGAACTGCTCAATAGGAAGTTTGAGGCGGCTCTTATCTTTTTTTTTCATGCTGAAAAATTGTTCTGCATAAGCATTTGTCATATCTTCGCTCATAAAGTTTCTACCATCATTCTGAGGAAAACCAATAACGTAGTTTTCATTGTATCTTGTAAGATCTCCCATGCATATTTTACTCCACAGAGGAATATACGGTAGTTTACCACGTAGCCATGTGTAGTACCCAGGCATATAATATCTGTTTTCTTGACAGTGATCTGTTTCTTGATTTGCCTCATTTCTTAGATATTCCTCATTTGCACAAATAGTTTCTTCGCCTGGATGATGATTATTCTCTCCATCAACATATGTGTTTTTCTTCTGGAATCTTACCTTTTTAACTTTTTCTATATTTTTGGGTTTGCGAGAGTACAAGCCACTAGTATTTTCTTCTTTATTCTCAAATTCATCGAGGTCGATTTCTTCTTCACAGGAATCGTCCGAGAAATGGTATGCGTTTTTCGATATTTCTTTTCTTATGTCTCCTACATTTTCTTTTGCTTTTGATCTCCTTAACTTTATTCTAACATGGCTATCATTGTCTAGAGCGCTTTCCCTTTCCCTTTCCCTTTCTATTCCGATCTCCTCGTCTTTGCCCAAATTTTGCACCTCCCATTTGTCAAGTTCATTTTCCCATAGACCATGAAAAGAAGATACGCTTTCGGTTGGTTCATTATCAACATCACACGTTTTATCTCCCGTAACTGCATCTTCAGATTTATTATCACTGTAATCAACATGTAATTCTTCCGAAAAGGTGTTTATGCTCTTTTGTACACGACTGAGAGCCGATTTTACATGCTTGGTATACAATTTCGATGTCATTATTATTTTTGCACTCTTTGCGAGTGAAACAGCATCGTCAAGAGATCGGCAGTTCATAAGGCGCCCAAAGAACCGCATTGCAAAGTTAACCTGACTTTTTTGGTTTCTTTCTTTGCAATACTTTTCTAGGGCATGTTTTTTATTTAATTTCATTAAATGTGCAGAGCACACGTGAAGAATCGTCCTGCTTAGATCTGTCTCAGTTGCTGTTCCAGTCACTATTCGATAAGTTCTTTCAAAGTACTCATCTATATTTTCGTTGCAAAACTGCTTTAAACAAGCAAGTATTATTGCCCAACTAAAATCAGTCATCACTAATCTGGGATTGGTAGTCTGTTTATATTTCCGATATTCTTTTTCATGTATCATTTTTAGAAAATCCTCGATCGAAAATTGATCATGCTTATTTGTTATAAATTCAGCTATTGGCAAGGGGGGTGTTTTACCATAAGGATGCCTTATCACAGCAACGTAATAGAGAATTTTTGATAGCCATTTCGCTTGGTTTGTTACAGAGCCTGTAGCGTCAATATAGAGCACGTCGTTTTTTACGTGCTCGTGGTAAAGCATAGCCATTATCTGGTCCATTAAAATAACCTGCAAAGTATCTGGATTTACAATTGGTTTCTGTATGTAGCCAAATTCAGTACGGAAGGTCCATTTCAGTCTCAGCGACTCTTCCTCGTCGGCACGTTTCATCGAGTCTTTTAGGTTATTAATTTTTTCCTTTAATGTTTTATAATTACTTGAAGCACGTCGAGCAGATGACGCAAGCTGTTGGTACGCAACGGCACTTATACCAGCGCCCGTCATATTTCCGGCCGTAAAACTGTCTCCGTCAATATTCTGCAAATCTTTCCTGTATTTATCAGATGGCGGAACTGTTGGGTTATCTACAAAAAACTGCGCAAGATCATCCCTTTCTTTCCCGATAATTTTATGGGCTGAAAATGTTCCACGTTTATGTAAAACATCAGCATTAAAATTGATTTGCATTGTTTTGCTGTCAGGACGCTCTATTGCCATGGACGCAGTATGGGTACAGTCTGCTATGGTGCATTTTGCGCGAGCACGGAAGTACACACAGCCTTCCTTCCGCGAGTTTGACTTTCTCACAAAGTTCTCAAACACTTCCCAGCAACAGTAATTACTGTACTGTTTTAAAATATTTTCAAACACTTTTTTGGATTGAGCATCGAAACGTAGTCTTGTTAATGACCCATTTCGGTTAATGTTTTGTGTGGGACGAATTTCGTGCCATTCAGGCGGTAATGATACTGATACTTTATCGTGAATTAACGGCGCCCGAACTCCTGTACCATTTTTCGTCCTAGCTAGGCCTATCATCAAGTCTGAGCTGTACGCATTCGTTTCATTGTCATCTAGGGTAATTGCGTCACTTAAAACAGTCTTATCCTTACTGATAAAAATGTATTCGGATTTAGCGTTATTACTGTCTTGGGGGGTTTCCTGAACAGGAAAATCAGTGCTTGCATTTATTGGACCGGGATCGATTGCAGGGGAAGCAGGGGAAGCAGGAGATCGTACAGTTTGCATACCGTTCAAAATTTGATCGTAGTGATTAATTAAACTGTTGTTGCTAAAATCGCTTGCTTCCTCGTCAGGCAACGAAAAGCGTCTTTTGGCCATTGCCTTGGCAACCTCTGAAAACATTTTTCCAACATATCTAGATTCCAAATCTAAACTGGCAAGACTTGTCAGAGCTGATGAGCAATGACGATAATCGTTGGCAAGCGAATCAGAAACACTCCTGCTGGCATGGACATTTCCATTTTTCTCTACAAAAGCGCTTGATGTAGTGTTGCTAATTTTTTTGGTAGCTATCGGTTCACTAACTAAAATATCAGAAAACATTTCAATATCTTCTTCGTCATCCGATATTTCTTGAGAGGCATCAAAAGTCGTTTGTGTCGACTTGCCACTTATTCTCTCATCAATTGCTGTTTTATTTTGGTAATACAAATTAATAAGTCTTTGGGTTCTCTTATCTTTTTTCTCAACTTTACAATTATAGAATTTTCTACTGACCATTAACCAATCAATGTTAGGATTAAAATGTTTTCTCAGGGCTTTAAGAACAGTGACAAGTTTTTCAAAATTTTCTGGGTCTCCGAGTCGTTTCCTGTCTTTTCGTCGCGCACCACCTACGCTTGGCACGAAGCAACGCGGCATGCTAAGAGGACGGCCCTGACAGCTATTGTCGTAAAAATCTGTTAACTGTTGTCGTAAATTATCTTTCGAAATAAGATTATTTTTTTTGTGTATCTCAGGAAAATATTTTTCGATTCCAAGATCAATACCGTGTTTAAACGACAATGATCTGTTGGTTTTATTACCGTTCTGTTTAAAAAGGTTGTAGTCAATGTTTTCGTTTAGTTGTTGTTTTTCAATTACATTCCCGTTTTCATCATGATTCTCCAAATGGTATCGAGGAAAAATCTTCGTTGAATTAGTTTTCAGAAAAACACGTGGACATAGTTTCCTGCTTTGACCTAAATGTACAGAAACGTGATCAATACCTATTTTGTTAGTCTCAAGGCTCGTTTCATTCAGGTGTTCAGATTCGTTTCTTACCGATAGGTTGCAGGAGAATCCCATGCCCATCCCGTCGATAACAGCTTGGGATAACTTTATATCTGAATGAGAATTTATTGGATAGCACAAATTTCGCAATTTACTGAGAGGAGTTTGCAATTGTACAGATTCGTGATATATAGATTTTTTTGGAGAATCATTAAGTGGAAAAATCCCTCTACTAAATCGGAAAACATTGCTACTGTGGACTCCAATTTCCGTATTGTTATAACGCAATAACGCTAATTTGGTGGTCTCAGTCCTTCGTACTTCGCCATTCACGTCTTGCTCACCGTTTCGTCCTTGGTACATCCTTAAGCAGCATGTTCCTCCCCTGGACCTCATTGTTGAGTTCTGTTTCTCTTTGTGATCTTGATATTCGTCCTAAAATATAGAATATAGTCGATTTTTAGATATGAAATGATTTCAATAAATTTTCCGGAATTAAATTTAAGCATGAAGAATTTTCTCGATACCATCAAAAAGAACTCTCTAGCTGATTCTCCATTCCGAAAAAAAGAACTCCATTCCGCAAGACGTTGACGTTGGAAGCATTCAATGTCGAGGGGACACGTCTCTCGAGAGTTTGAAAAAAGTTTATATTTGATCATGGCGCTTCTTTCATATCACGAAAAGTAAAAAAAGTTAGATTCTTTAACTTCCATGTTTTTTTGCAAAATGGAAGAAGCGCCATGATCAAATATGAACAAAGACATTTAAATTAATCTGAAAAAATAATTTTTAAAAAATCTTGAAAAACGAAGCGTGCAATTCATTTTATTTCAGCAACCTAAAACGGTCAAGATCCCAATCGAATAATGTCACGAGGTGTGAATGCTATTCAGTGTGGTTAGGAGAAAACAATGGGATCAACCATTCAACGCTATGCTGTTGAGAAAGCAATATACCACCATAACTGTTACGAAATACCAAAAAATATCATATCTTTATGTAATATCAACCAGGCGTTCATACTCAGGTAAAAATCTCTTTGAAGAGGAAGCGAATAATCTCCCCAGCCACAAATAGTTAGTTCTCTTATTGTTTATATATTGTTATTCTTGTTCTGCTATTTTTTTTTTCAGTAGTTCTTAGAGTTACTTAGACCATATTGTTTTCAGTAGTTGGATTATTCATAAAAAGGTACCAAAGATTTTGTTGGTAATAAATGGTGAAAACATTTACTTACATCCGTTTTTTTCTCATTGGCTTTTGCTTCTACTGGCAAGACACTGGAATAATCCAAATGCAATTGGCTTTCTCCTGTAAAAAATGTTTTGATTCATTTAGTTGTTCAAACTAATCTTTGGCTCTGACCAATAGAGGTAATGAATAGTGGGTAAAATCTTGTAAACCTGGAGTGGGATTGCTAAAGTCACGCGTTTACATGGAGAGAATTCATCTCACTCCACCGGGCTAGTTTTCGTTAATAAATCGAAACAGATATCAATTACCCTTTCATTGTGTAAGATAATCCTTTCTATTGTAAACAAAGAATATCCATTTGAAAACAAGCTTACAAAGTTTACATCGACTGTAAAATATCCAAAAATAGAAGGGGTTCCTAATGAGAAAAGGGGTATGGAAGAATTTCCAAAGCACTGGTTGCCATATTGTGCGGAGTTCGTGCTGTAGTTGGTTTTACACAAGTCATTTCTTTCCACCACCTGTTGAGGGATGGCAAGCAACCCAGGGCGAATTAACAGGTCTTTGACTTCTTTGTTTTGGTGCTATAAGGTGGCTTCGTTACAGCAACTGTAGTGTGTTTTCCTGACACATATGGCACATAAATGATCTTCTGGTCAAAGGAATATAAAAATCCAATGATTTCAAAGGAACAAAACAATTTTATGCTCACAAACCAAAAATAACAGTCAAATATTTGCAAACACTGCCAAACATAACAGTCAATTATTTGTTCGCAATTGAAACTTTTGTGATTTACAATAATTCTGGCAAATAATAAATCAATGATATACTTACGAAAAACTCTATCTCTCTTAATTTTCTTCTTCTCTTTGGCTTTCTTTGGCTTACGATTGTTTTGGCATTTGGCAAGCTTATGGAGGAAAACATTTCTTAGGTAAAAATTGAGAATTTATAGTGGAATTATAAAGGGAAAAGCAGCGGTTAGTGGTGTTACTAAAGCAGCGGTAAATGTGGATGACCCAATTAAAAAAATTATACATTACTATACGTTTTACCATGATGAGAATTACATGAAAGGGCACAGCTTGCCCCGTTTAAAATCGTGTATATAAAGCTTGATAACATTGACCTGCATACGCGGCTTTCGGCAGTACAGCATTTGAAATAAAAATTTCAACTTGTTTTGATGAATTGAAAATTTCCTGAAGAGGGTGAAAAATTAGCACCTGCTCTTGTGGCTTTAAATTACTCCGCTTTAAATCACTTCGAAACTTTCCTTGTTTTATGTTCAGTTTATAGTAATAATAATATGTTTACATACTTATGTTTTCTTCTAACTTAATTAGGTTCGACATAGATATTAGTTTTACAGAAGCATTGGTCTCACCTTGCTACCGCTCATGTATAATCCGGTATGGAATTTCTTTATTAAGCAGTCACCCATGACAATTCCGCAACGTATCGTTTCTTGGAATGATTCCTCTGTGTTCTTCTGATTCTTCTTCAGCTCGCTTTTTTTATTCCTTTTGAAAATAAATGTTCACTTTCAGTTGGCAGGAAGAAAAAAATATGTATTTTGAATGTTTCCTCGAAAGGTGAATGGTCGTGTGCATTACCGCATTACCATTGCGGAAACTGGGCATCGTACCCATTTTTTTTTATTTGACCGTGCCAAAAAATTGCAAAAAAAATGTTCATTACTTTTGTACGTAGCTATTACAAGGTATGATTAATAACTAGTTATTAAAAGGTTCCGAATCTACATATACATTGTCTTCAGGCCTTTAAGTGTTTTTTCCTTAAAAGCTAATTTCGCCAGGGAAAATATTTCATCATTGATCGTTGTAAAGTGCATACGACACGAAATGTTTTATTCCATTTTTAAGATATTATTCATTGGAGCTGAGAACTCAAGTGTCCGCATGAATACAAAAGTATTGAAAAATTGCCCATGCCAAGCAGGGTTATATTACCTTGCTTTTGGACTCTTCTTCTCGGATTCTTGAATTATCCTCGTCTTTTTATTATCTTCACCTCGTCTTTTTATTATCTTCGATTTTCCGTAACATTTTGCTGCAAGGAAAAGTCCATTCGCCTTTTATTGGTAAATTTGGCTTCGCTACATTGACAATATTATTTGAATGCTCATACCCAAAAAGGATGGTAAATTGTTTCATTTGAAGATTGAATTTAATGAATTGCAATAAAAAGTAATAATCGTGCCTCAAATTATACGATAATTAATGTAATCAACGAATAAAGTCAAAGTTCTCTTGCAGTACCAATGTTAAAAGAACTATTTAATTTTCGATCTTCAAAATTCATTAACAGTTAGGTAGGAGTCGGGGGCTCGAAGCAGCCCCCCCAATATTTGCAAAGAAAAGGTTCCAGCCTTTGTAAAATTATCATTCATCAAACTCCTTCTTTATTCCGAAATATGTTCTGGGATCCCTGAAGAAATGCCCTCTCGATTGTTGAGTGCCTTAAGCTAAATTTACTTCCTACATCCATGATTATTACCATTTTGGTGGTGATTCTTTAGCTCACGCCACATCCAATCTGGGCACGTTCTTTGAATTTCTTTTGTGTCTTTAACTTCTCTTTCTTTTGTTTCTTTAACTTCCTCATACCTACTCTGACGTACTATCTGGAGATGAATAGATAGCAAAGCCTTCAGCAGTGGAACTCCGTGATCTTCGGACAGATGTAAACTGTCTTTCCACGACCAAAGTTTGCTATTCTCAATAGAGAAGCTACCGGAGACGTCGAGGTGGTAGACGCCATGCCTGGCACATGTTTCTCGGACCGCAGCATCGTATTTCTCCCTGCGGTCCTCGAACTCGTCAAGACGAGGGAGAATAGAGATAACTGTTACCTGCAATAGAAATAGACATAAATAGCAACTTATTTTTGTACGAACGAGCCATTCATTCAGATAGGCACTGACTTTTTTGTTTTCCAGGCATCGACTTTTTAGTTTTCCAGGGGTGGCCCGAATTGAAAATAATCCAGTCAAATTAATTCGGCGTAGAAACAACTGGAACATAAAGTTTATGACATTCTGGCATTAGTAAGAAATTTAAAACAACAGAACACCTACAATTTTCGATATGACCTACCAAGGAGGGTATATTTGACAAAAATATCTGACAAGTTTAATATTTAGAATTAGGGTCACAATTGGGAAATTTTAGGGGAAAATTTCCGGGGAAAGTGACTGTAATTTACCTAAAATAAATGGCAAAAATAAATAATCAATCAAGTAATTTCATTAGAAGAAATTTTCCCAGGGGTTGATCCGAGCCCTTAAAAACTCATGTAAACGTATACGTGCCCATGACCACTTAAGTTGTATTAAGGCACAAACAGTTGTACTCACCTCTGTAATAAAACAAGTAGTTTTGATAAATTAAAACATAGGTATATTTTTATGGGTTACTTTCAGAACATATTTAATATGAAGAACGAGTTGCTCACTTTAGCATCTTTGAAGCGCTTTCTTGTTGTTTCCAGAAGCCATCCACAGTTACCTTTAACTTTATCCATTTGAAAATGATAGGACATGTCGTTTGTCCCGACGAGCAGAACGACGTTTTCTGGCGAGCAATCTTTTGGAAGCTTTCCATCTTTAATTTCTTTTCCCACGTCAACGAAACAGGCGCCTGGTGTGCAGTTGACATACCAATTACTTGGTACGTTAACTTGTCCTTGCACCAGCGGTCTCAATTGAGAGTCGGAAAATACAGCGACCTATTATAGAAAGAGAAATTGTTATCAATCATAAACCGCTAGCCAAACACAATTAGCCAGTTTCTCGACAAGCGATCGAAGTCAACAATTAAACCCAAATTGATAACTTGGAAAAAGCTGGTAGAATTTTCTCCAAGAATTTCTCCAAGTAATAGCGGAAACTAATCTTGGGAATACGAATTAAAATCGATGAACTTGACATAGAGATGCAATTGCTATACTAAAAACAGGATTTAGATGATTTGGATGACACGGCGAATTGGATAACGGACACGTTCTTGGAATCTAAAAAAATCTCAACAAATTTTAAGCTTGGTATCTGGCCCTAAATAGAACCATATTGATGTTCTGTTTTTGGTTGCTGTTGAGTGACTGAAATTAAAGAGTTACATAAACTCCATAGCAGAGATGCAAGAATCTTAACCCTACTGGACTGGATAAAACTCATTCTAATGAAACTGCCCCAGATAATAAAGCAACAATAGGGATTCCAAAAAAGCAACATTAAAAATAGCAGCATAAAGCAATAGCAAAATCAGCAATAATGCCTTAAATCAATACAATAACTACATATTAGCTTGGGAATCCGTTATTGCCCCAGAAACAACCTTGATGAAAATCGTAAAAAAAGTAAAAATTTTATATATTTATATATAAGGCCATATAAAATGAATTAGTTGATTCTCATCAGAGCCCATATCATATTTTGATGCCGCCTCGATTTTTTTTGTATTTTATATTTCTCTATAAAAGTTCCGCTCATCTTAGATTTATGGAAAGTTAAAAAAAATTATATTTGGTATTTCCTAATTTTAAGTAAAAATTAAAAAATCCACCCTTCCCTAGTTTCTAGTTTGTTATTTACGACATACAACAACACGTAAGGCAATGTTAACCCTTCCGGTAGGTGAAGAGCGTTTCTTGTTCTCTGATCTTACGCAAAAGGCTAGCCAAAGACTGAAAATAGCCTAGGCGTTAGCAAGAACGAAGCTTAAATGTGTGTCTTTTTGCCACGATTTCTAAATAGAATTTAAACATAACATTTCCCCCCATTTACCTGATTCTTATTGCTTACAGTTCTTAACGATACAGTATTATGATCCTATGATTGCCATTTGGCGTTCTTTCTTGTTTATTCTAAGCGACAGAAAACGGGAGGACCGAACAGAAGGGCCATATATAGGGCTTAAAACATTTAGGCCCATTTATAAAATATGAAATATAAAACCGCCGCCCGCCCAATTGTTTTGCGCAGTTCTGATGAGAATCAACTAATTAATTTTATATGGCCTAACGTCAATAATGTATATGCCGTCATAGAGATACCTAAACTGTTAATGTCATTAAAAATAGTAACATTATAAGAGCTTTTAATTTCCAATCCAGTAATGGTAATATTTAACTTATTCCAAGTTCATAGCAAAGGTTATAAGTAGTTTTCATCGAAATCAGTCTCCAAATAGGGCATTCTGGTGGTCACGTGACAGAACAATAGCATCTGAAATTTACATTAAATTGTAGCCAGTAAAATAAAGTTTAGAAGCTATCAGGAAAAGTAAAACAGAGGGCGAGTGAAAAACGCTCCCGGTCCAAATATAGTTAAAGAAAGCTAAATAAAAGCAGACCACTTATTGATAAACTTGGTTTCTATCAGGTATAATAAAAAATAATTTTTTATTCATAATAATTGGGTTGTTTTAAATCATATAAACATTCGATTCATTTGAGGTCATGAAATGAACATCGCAAACGCTTTTCTTCGATGTAATTTATCAGGTCTATCAAGGGTTTCAAGGTCGCGCGCGGAATCAAAAACTCGTGTTCTGCTGAAATTTCGAAATTTTAAAGTTAAATTTCAATCTTTCTTTTCGCGATCGGAAATACAACGAACAAGTATATAGCTAAAATTATGTAGATTGATATCGAAAATGAGCTTAGTGGCACGAGATTTAATCCTGGATCCATTGCAATGGGCAGAACCGAAAATTCGAGGAAAATTATTGAAAAATCAACGAAAATAAATGTTTTCGGTCATTGCTCTTTTGAAAATCCAAAGAATATTTTATTAAATTTCCAAATCCGCATCGAAAAATTGCCTTGATCCGGCGATCCGAAAAGAAAAATTCAAGATTATCATGTATATGCAATTGAATTAAACATTCTCGGGACATTAAACTTACTATACAATACCATACTAACCAGGTCCTTCTTAACATTTTCAGCAGTGGGTCGATTCACATCTCTGTTCTGCTTTCCACTGCATCCATACTTCCAGGCAACAGCGGCGGATCGTTTCCCGCTTCCTCGCTTATCGTTTCCTCGCCGACCCCATTCCCTCTTCGCAATTCCAAATTTCGAGCGAAACTCTACAGATTTTTCTGTCCGCCCTAACATCTGTTCACCTGGTAGGTTACATCTTGGTAGAATATATGTTACTGTTATATTAGCTCTTGCCGTTGGAGTTCAAGTAACGAAAGGACGAAAGGAGCCATGTGTTTGTAAAATATTCGACGGGCAGATTTCGTTTTCGACCAATATGACCAATCAGCGCATTTGTTTACATGTTTTAACAGCCAATCATTTGTGCTTCATTTGAAACCATTCCATGTATCGCAAAATATAGAGAATTATTAAATAAAAGAAAAAAGAAACCATTTTCATAATAGGAGGTCACGTGGTCGAAAGTGTTCAGAGAAAAACTTTTAAACGTAAAGCTGAAAGTTCAGGCAAAGCGTGAACTATGGTTAATCGACATGAATTTTCATCTCGTAAACGTGTCTTAGTTCCGCACACATAAAGAGTTACCCACATTCTTGTTTATGAAGCGAATGGTGAAACATTTTAGTTACATAATTCTTATGCAATAACCATTGTCTAATGTGTTCGAATAGTTTTGGCGTAAGTCTAACCATAAAATTACCCTGTCTTGTCAGTAATAATGCATTAAGTGCATTTTAATCTCGGTATTAAAGTCCAACGCCGTAAAAAGATATCTTTGGTCAGAATGTATGATTATGATTGTCGAGGGTATCAGTAACATCGATGGTACGAGAATGTAAACTTAATCTCTGATTTCCCAATACCAGTGCCTAGTTTCCTTCAGCGTCATCTGAGAGCTACGATTAAAGGTTTCTTGTCTTTGAAAAGGTCAAATTCATTGTTCACGTATTCCTAAGTTCTT
>JAYJMH010000679.1:0-30108 GCA_036873815.1 Phacellophora camtschatica
TTTGCAGGGGGGCGGATTATCGATAAGAGCTTTTTCTTGAAAACAGCAACAGAAGGTGCGAGTCTCAATTCAGGCTCGAGCTTATTCCATTCAGATAAACAGTTTGGATAGAAGCTAGACTTGAATGTTTCTGTCCTTGCCTTTAATCGCCCAATGAGCTTTTGTGTTCATACAATGTTTGCCAGTTTTATGTTCATACACACTTTTTTCTCCAAAGAAACTGCGGCTGGACGTCAGTGCACGGGCCTTAGGAATCGTGGTGTTTTTTGTGTTTTCAATGTTTTGGTTTTTCATCACCCATTCTTGTTTATTGTGTCCTACCACCCATGATGAAAATGCATGGGTGATTGGAAACCAAAAACAACTCATACAACGATTGCTAAAGCCCGTGGTCAGTGCTGAAAGTTTTTGAAGAGTTTCTTAAGTTCTAAACAAACAAACAAACAAACAAACACATTCATAAAAAATCCAACCTGAAACAATAGTTTTTGGTTTCCCATCGCCCATACCTTTTTATCATGGGTGTTGGGACACAATAACAATACAAGTCTGCTTGCTATCAAGCCCCACCGAGTAGAAACCTATATTGCCCAAGAACCTGAAGCAAAATGTTGTGGCATGTCGCCTTGTTTTCATGCATCCCTGCAACGACTCAATCGATTCGAAAGACCCTAAAGACTCAGTGGAAACCAAATGACCAAGTGGAAAAAGAGGGTACAGTTGTATCTCGTTTCACTGATTACCAATATTGTAAGTTAATCCTTTCTTGACGAATTCATTTCAAGTTACTTTACGCGTTTCAGGTTATTTTGCACGCCTTTGGATTAACTGGGATTGCTTCTCTTAGTCACGATCAAAGGTGAGCTCTGTAATGTTCTATGATCTTCAAACATTGGTTTTACTTTTCGGCAAAGATTAATCCTTTCTATGGTTATTCGTGAATGGAATGTCATTCCTTTTCTGCCATAACTCTTTCTTTGGTTTTTTCAAGAAGCAAATTGTGTTGATGTTTATCTTTTGTGAAGGTGCATGAATGTGCGTCTTAAAGAACTGTAGATTTATTAAATTACTACACAGAAGTATTGAAAAATTAATTGATATATGTTCCTTTCCTTACTTGAAATGTACTCAAGTGAAAAAGTTACATGTGCAATTTCCTTGTGTTATATTCCATTAAAGTCATTTTATAAATCGCAATACCGCTGGCGCTATTGATCTAATTGCTGGACGCATCACATTGTGTCAAAAACATGCCCAACCTCGCTCCGGTGCAAAATGGCCTAATTTTCCCTCAAAACCACAAACACGCTTTGAAATCTGAAAAGTGATAACCTCCTCCACTTTTATACAATCTTGTGGAGACGATAAAACAGTAAATGTTCTCGCAGCTTCCAGAGCTGACATTATCTGTCATATTTTGGTGGTAAATTCAATTTAAGCCAATCAGAGACGGCAAATCTTGAGATACTGTTATTTAATTGGTGCCACGACTATTTGGCGGAACAGAAAAATTTTGCTGTAATATTTCGATTCCCAGTCTGAGCTGGTTAGTTTGGATATTTTATGCTGAAATTATTTCATGTTTGAAGAATCAACCCACCATATTATTTTGATACACATCCCTTGTATGTTTACAAAACATGATCATAATAACATGTGTTGTGTTTTAGTGAAGATTCTAAAGAGATGATGGTCAACGACAGAGATATTATGGTAAACAGTGCGCAATGCAGGAGAGCTGTTTGTTTATCAAACTGTGAATCAGAGGTATGGAAAAAGTAAATCTTTATTAAACGTAAATCTTAAACGTTCTGCAGTACAATGTGAGGTTTTAATCTCATGAGGTGTGGTGTAATCCCATACAGCTCCGCGTCTATCCCATTGAACCCCTTTATATGTAGCCCTTTCACGCACTGAATCATTTTGAATTTAACAGTTTAACAGTAATTGTGAGCAGTACCGCACTGCCTTGAGTAAGTGTCCGGGCGCTGATTTAATTTTGAAAATATTTAGGTAGGCTCTTATTTGAGAGGGAGGTGTGCTTATTCAATTAATAACATTTCATCAAAATCACAGTTAAATAACATAAAATTTCAAAACCTAACATAATACATTTTAACCAAATAAGCAAATAACATTTCATAAATTTTCAAAACAAATTAATTTTCACAAATTATGTAATGTAATAAGCGTCCATGTCAAAGGGTGGGTGCTTATTACATTTAGCCTGCAGTGGGTTGGGGCTTATTCGAGGGGCGCTTATTCGAGGGGCGCTTATTCGAAGGGAGCGCTTTAATCAAGGCATTACAGTAAGAAAATGCTTGAAAATGAAGAGAATGAGAAAAAGGAAGAAATGGATGAAAAAGAGTGACAGGTAATCTAATTGTTCCAACTTTATTTGATTAATTTTTTCAAAATTTACTTTTCAAGCACTAAACGTTAGTTCTGTCATTTCTGCTGCTCAGTGGTTATAATTTCTTTTCAAGGAGTAAGTGCTTGTCTATGAGTGAAGTGTTTTTGGAAAAACACACAACCTGGGAGGGAGGGGGGCCAAATCTTCCCCTGGCAGCTTTATCTTTCTTTAAACAATAAACTATTGTCCTCTTTTGACAGGCCTTCAAATATAAATACAGGCTAATAGAGTTTTTGAAAAGCCGATTTTGGGGAAGGCCAAAAATTACGCTCCCTGTTCCTTATTTTTGAAGGGAAGGCATAAATATGTTGACGGAAAATGTTGTTCAATATCTTATCTCTATCATAACGTATAAATAATGAAAATATGCCTGGGCGGTGATTGGTTGGCGCCACCTTGGTTATAGATGATTTTTCTGCAGACATTAGGATGAATTTCTGCAGACATGAATCACTTCACCGTTAGAATTTTGTTTCAATTTGTTCTAATCTTTTGAGAAATTATCTGATGTTTTGCCGTAAACACTTGCTATTACGCAACTGGTCTATCCATATTTGATACATTATTGTTATGATCAAGTAAACACAACAAACAAAAATGAAATAGCCTGTTCATAAATCAACTAAAAAACGTAGCAGTTCGTAAACAGGAATGGCTCTTCAATGTTCTCGTCAGTTTCGAAATGGAATTTTTACTTCAATTTTCACTCGTTTCCTGAATCTAGGAGAATTCAAAAAGATAACATCACATTCGAATGGAATTCTATTCATGCAATGACAAACAAATTCTATAAATAAAAACTCTGGTCACCAAAGAAAACTTAAGATGAACCTATCATAATCAGGCGGTGCTGTTCATCAGTAGTAAAGAGTTTAATTCGTTTCCTGGCTAGCGATGAAGGGTGCTAGTTTTATTTTCCCATGTCGAATAACGAATCGTGAAATAATCTTTTATACTCAGAATCATCAAATAAGTGGGTGATGTGCTTGGGTAATATTTAGAGCCGTGTATGAGGTACAGGGACATTTCTTCTTTAAAAACATCTTTAAGAACGATATATTGTTCTATGGAGAAATTCAGGTCTTTGGACGTGATATTCAGTGAATCGAATTGACATTAAATTGACAAACAGCCTAATCGAGATCTTTCTTAGACCCCGTTTACACGATGCCTGTATGAAATGAATCCGATACGAAATGATATCGGATTGGCCTTTTTGCTACACGATGCCGCCATGAAAAGTGGTGTGAAAACGATATGAAATGATATAAGATAGCTAAACCGGCATGGATTCATACCGGCATCGTGTAAACACCCCCCAATTTGATATGATTTCATGTTGGATTCGCTTCGAGGCAGAAAAATATCAAAACGAGTACAAAATTTGCATTTTCTATTGCTCGTTCAAACGAATGCGTGCCAAAACATGAGCTATCAAAGACAAAGATCAGTTGTGGATTTTTCTCGTCTGTTAACAATCGGTGCTGCACTGCAGATTAATGTCCTGCTAATACTTCAAGCTGTCAGCGCAAACAGGAGAAAAACTAATGCCATTTATCGGCTTCTAATGGATGCATCGTCGTACCAGCAAAGTTTGTACCAGACCAGAAGATCGACGAAGAGGCGACGAAGATTTTGTGGAAAAACTTTGTAAATAATGTTGTTGTCCTGGAGGAATAGAGAGGTTTTTCTTTCCCCTCGTCTGTCTTGCTTTCCTTTTTGGGAGGCATAATAAATTTGTCTGTTAGGCCTGTCAAAATCGAGTGTTTTGCCTTGGCGCACTTTTTCCTTTGTTTTGATAAGTTCGCATGCGCGAAAGTCTGTGATGTCATGCACCTATTGTTTGGGGAAAGCGGAGTCGAATCATACCGGTATCGTGTAAACGGGGCAAGAATTTAATCCTCTTAACCAATGCCGGCATGGTTTCATATCGGATTCATTTCATACCGGCATTGTGTAAACGGGGTCTTTACCCTATTTGGCCCGGGTAGACAATTTGATATTTTTGTTTGGGGGGGGGCATTTTGCCCCTCCCCCTTTCTTATTTCAGCAGTCAATAGGAATATTATTATGAAACCTTCCACATATAATAAGCAAACATTGTAGATTTTAAAATAGCATTAATTAGCATCTAATTTTGTTCAATGTTGCTAGGCAACCAAAAACAATGGAAAAATGTGCAAAAATAGCTATTCAACCTAAAGGGCAATATTATTTGCTAAAACCACCAAAAACCTCGATAATTATAGGAACAACATAATTTCAGATTCATATCAAGTAATTAACAAAACAAAAGTTGATTTATAGAAACAATAGGGCTTAATTAGTGTTATATGAAAAATAATTAGTTAAATTATGATAACTGCAAGTGTAAATATTTGATTTTTAATTGCCAATTTCTTTTCCTGATAGATTAATGAACAATTTCACAAAATCGATACATTTTGTTATTTATTTCAGTTATCAATTCATTATATGACGTCATATAGGCATATGACGTCATATATGTTAAAATTTGCATACGTCAGCGAAAACTAACAAAATATATATGTAAAAACGTACTTCTTGAGGGGAATCGAATTGTGTAATTTGTGAAACGATTAGCTAATTAGCAGTTATATTAGTTGTCTTTTTACAATTTTGTTCTGAACCACTAGCCAAATAAGGACATATGGAGGTCACGTGGCAGAACAATAGACAATAATTGTACTATTGTTGTGAAGCCAATTAAATTTTGGGAAAATTCAAGAAGTTTCAGTGCCTTTCTGCAAGTAATTTAGATGATATTCGGGAGTGTTTGGTAGGGGGGCCATAATGGCCCCTTAGGCCAAATAGGGTTAAAGATCAACAAAAGACAATTTTACTGCTAAATCGCAGTTAGAAGAAGGGCAATATCAGCATGGTATGTATGAACATGTGACACAAAGTCTGTGTTGTGATTGGCTAATTTGAAACCCTTGTTGATTATTATCCCCATTGTAATGTTATATTTTTCGTTTTTTTCTTCTTGTTATGTTTTCATTTCCGGCCGGATTAATGTTACCCTGGGTACCAAAGCCTGGTTCCCAGGGGAGATTAATGTTAGAATGATAGAAAGGCCTCCTATATGTCGAAGTAAAGAAATGATAGGGTTCTTAAAACCTTTGACAGTAAACATCTTTTTCCAATATCAACCTACAATTTTTTTTTTATGTGACCACAAACTAGCAGTACCTTTGTCTTGGATATGAGTAATGCTGTGATAGTAATTCTTGCTTTTAAAAAATAAGAATGTCATATGGATAGGGGGGCGTATGAGCAGTTTTAATGAAGTATTTGTTCACTGCATAAATCCATGTGTGTATCGCGAAAGACCACCCTGAAGACACCATACTCCACAGTATATTTTTCTTTTAATCTTTGCTTGTAACACTGCTTGAATCTTTACTGTGTGAAAAATAATTGGCATATAAACGTGTGGTGGGGTGCTAAGATTCCTCCGACACGGGGGCTGGGTTTATCTGACAGAAGGAGTAGTTTTTGCGGAACATTTGCTTTGCTCCTGGTTTTACTGACTCTATGGGGCTATAACTAAAGCTCCCCCGCCCCCATTGGAGCACGAATTTTCAACAAATTTTAAACAGCCAAGCCTTTTTCGAATTACGTGCATCATCTTCAAAGCATTTTCCTCTTTCTAAATAACTATAATACTCCACAAATAATTCTCTTTGCAAATCGGAAGAAAACGTAGCTAAAGCTTAATTACTTTCGATTTACGTGCATGATCTTCAAAGCATTTTCTTCTTTCTAAATGATAATAATAATAATGAAAAATGTCTATAGCGCCACAATACTAAATGATACTCTGTTGTAACTCAGTTCCGCTTTACAATCTAAGTCCTATTTACAATTGAAAAATCTGATTTAAGAATATGCATGCAAAAAATAAGATAAAAAGCATGTTAGAATTTACAATTTTCGATGAATTATTGGAAAAAGATGTTTCTGTCTACATATATACTCAACTCTAGTCCGACATTTATTATAATGCTATTTCAAAAATAGTGTGTTTTCAGGAGCCTCTTGAAGGTTTTTATGCATTTTGTGTTCTTTATATTGTCCGGTAAAGAGTTCCATACTGCGCAGGAGCAGCACATGTTAAAGCTCTGGTGCCAAGTGTTTTAGTTCTGGTCATTGGTAGCTTCAGTTAATTTTTCTTATTTGATCTACACTATATCTATAATAACTATACTACTCCACAAATAATTTTCTTTGCAAATCTGCTCAAAAACATTTTTTAAATATTTTTATTCCATGCAAAGTATTCTTTTCTTGTTAAATGTGTCGTTTGAGTGTAATTTTCATGTTACAAATATTTTCAATTTATTTTCTTTGTCAATCTGTTAACGATTAAATACATTTTAAAAAATGACTGTGTTTACGTTTGAAACATATTTTTAAGTATTTCTTTCTATAGTTACCTTTTGTTTTCGAATATTGGAATCCTTGATGCAGTGACGAAGTCTTTGGAATATTTTTACTGCCAACAATGTTTGAAAATCGCAAGCGATAATGATATACTATTATTACTTAAAAAGATGACGTGCTTTTCTTTTATTCTACAAGAGACAACCGTATTCGTAATTGCAATTTAGTATAGTAGGCCATTCTTTTCATTCCACATTTTGGCCCTTGACCATGGTTTGATTCTTGACCTGAAAGTCAAATATTCAAAGAGTGAATATTTTTTATCTCGATGAGTCATCAACCATTCCCATCATTAGGAAGAATCAAAACAATTGGATATATTTGAAAGTCTAAAATGTTTGTGACATATATTCAATTATAGCTAATATGTCTGATGTTTTTCTTCGGAGGTAAAATTTATTGAAGAAGATAATTAACTTAAAGACTTGAATTTATTACGAATTAGCCAATAATGTCATGCCGTATTGTCATGTCGTAGGAAGGAAATTTTGTGGGTGGAGGGAAGTCAATTAAGCAGATTGGGTATTTTGTATCTTCTATTTTACCTAACGTAATAAATTATTTGATCAAAATTATTATAAATTAACATGAACCTATGAAAAAATTTGGGCAACTGTTGTTCTAACCCAATTGTTGCTACTGTTGGTTGCTAAATACCCTGGGGGTATGGCAGGGGATAATAGATAGGGTAATAAAAAACCTAGCATGATAAACATTTTAACAACTTCAATCAGGTTTCAGGACAACGCTAAGATCTTTTCAATCGTGGATCAACATCGTATCGAGTCAATTAAGCATTATTTATTATGTTAAAAGTGGTACTGTTGTAAATTGTAATCCCACATATGCACTTTAATTTCAGTCCCATGTTGTATTCCCGTTATTTCATGCGAAGCCTCGCATCCGAAATAAATCTATGTTTGACGAATCGTGGTGTTTTGCGTGGTTCCACGCTGATGATAAATCTAAAGAAGGATTTTAATGTCATGGAAAAGAGAAAACAGTAAATAGTTCAGTATCATATACCTATCTACCGTCTGTCCCAAAAATATTTCGATAAAAATGCAGGTAGAAATGCAGAAACTCGTTTTCTGACTAATCTTTGTATACAGAATCTAAATCAAAATGCAAAATCTCAAAATTTCGATAAATTTATATAATGGCAGACTTATCTCAAAAAGTCAAAGCCAGAGATGATAAAGGGTCGTGTTGTAGGATTTTCTGAATCACGGCGGTGTTCCGAATAACATACTTTGTTTCTGAAAACACTTGAAAATCAGTTGTCCATGACTAAATATTTTGAAAACTAAATTGTTGCTTCATTTTGGTAGATTTTTGGTAAAAATGTTGAAAAAAAAGAAAGCATTTCATAGTGGCTGCATCCATAAATAAGCGATTAATTCTTCGTTTTTTTATTTCTTTCCAAATGCTTTTCCAAGAACCATTAAATTCACTTCGTAAAAAGGATATGATTTAGGAGATCCAAAAACACAGTTTAGACCAAAATCTAGACCTCTGGTTTGGGGTTAAAGAAAATTTAAACTTCCAGAATTAATATCTCGATTCTCGATGCAAAAATATTAACAAACTAGGTATCAATTTTTAAGTTGACTACCAAGAAATATTTAAAAAATTGTTTTGAATAAATTTGAGTGAGACTCGCACCGCTTACCTTGATCAAAGCTGTCACCTTAATGGGACACCCTGTAGTATCTAACGTCAGATCTGGAAATACTGTTGATAATTAGCAATATTGCCTGATCTGACAAATTTTCTTATCTATTGCCAGTCATTCTTTCATTTCAAGAGACATTGTAATTCATACATATTGGTGCAAAGATAAAATTGAAATAAATATGTAAAAACTAAAAGAGCCGCTTCCTAACGGCACAGTTTTATCTGAATTATTCTTTTTCTTTTTCTTGAAAATGGTTAAAACAGAGTGTCGGTATTTTAGATAAATGCCGACTCTGATAAGACTCGCCACGCTCAAAGAAAAGGTAGATACCGTAACAATTCAAATAAGCCCCCCTCTCGAATAAATCCCCCTCTCGAAGCTGAGTTTTGAATAAGCCCCGCTCTCGAGTAAGCCCCCCCCCCTATCAACGGTAGAATCTTGAATAAGCCCCCCCCCAAGGCTTAATTGAATTGTTACGGTAACCAACCTTTTGGAGGTCAATGTTGAAACAACCGTTACTTCCTACAAACATTAGCCATTTCAGAAACGTTACCATTTCTCCTGGAAATAAACTCACGTCGTGGATATTGCTTTTCAATGTTGGTTGCAACACTCTGCATTATTGCAAATACTGGAAATATGTGAAAGCAACCGAAAGAGAAGAGTCTAATTATTTCTGGTTGAGTCATTGTGGAAAAATGGTCTTGAAAAAACACAGCTTGAACTGTTATGTTGGAAACATAGCCTGGTTTGGTTTTCATGCAATCGCAAAAAGTTTCGCAGGAGTCGCAAGCTGGTTTTCAAGCAAAAAGTCGTAAGGAGTTTTGTGATTAATGGAAATGATTTTCACTAACATTTAGCTCCTTGGAATTAAAAAATATCTTTCTGTTTTGTTTTCAAAATGGCAAAACGATTTTGACAAAGTTTGCTATTGCGATTATATGAAAACTTCACATTGATTCTATGGAAACTCTTTGCGATTGCTTCCAATGCTATGCGAATTCTTGCTATACCTATACCAACCCCTTGCGACTACCCTATATGGAAATCAGGCTTATCGTGGATTAATCATTGATAGCGAGCAGCAAATCATATTTAAAATTGTGTACGATATTTGCATTCGAACGTACGTAAACTGGTTTCTATACGATCGCAAAGAATCGCAGAGAATCGCAACCAATCGCAAAGAGTTGCTGTGTTTGTAACGTTTCCATATAGTCAACATCAGAGGGTTGCAATTGCAAAATTTTTTGGGGCCAAAATATTGTGTTATATTTGGAAAACAAGGCAGGAAGATTTCAACGAGTTGCATTATTTGTAAAAAATTGTTTTCATCAACGGTTCATCGGTTTAGTTAAACTGTTGTTTTCATCAAAATGTTTCGAATGTTATCCGTAGATAATCTATTTATTATTGAAATGGGATTTGAGGATTCAATCCAACGTTTGGTACTTAAATGTGCCTTCAAATTTTTATTTATTTGGTAAGAAATCTCAAGGCTTTAAGATAGCTAGGTGAATACTTTTCAGAAACTCTTGACAAAACATGCACAGTTAGTATCCGCTATCTTTGCTATTGCCTGTCTAGAACTCTCACTATCTCGATCGAACTCTTTTTCCCATATTCCTTCCGTTTGTTCCTCATTTTGTTGTCGCGTCTCTTCCAAACACCAGCTATCTCGATGGCATGATTTCTCCATATTACTTCCGTCTGTTTTCGGTTTTGTTGGCTGCTGTCTGCTTCTCTCCTCAAAAATTCTCTAACACAATTAAAAATAAGTTACCCTTCCTTTTCTAATTTGCATTGTGAAATTCAGGCTCTCTTTCTCTAACGTTTGTTGTCTTTAACTCCAAAAAATATCGAATTGGTATTGAAGTTAGTGGTACTCAGTTAGTAGTGGTGTTAAGTAATCTATTTTACTATTGTATGCTTTGATTGGTTTTACGTGGACCAACCGTGCAAGTGTACTGTTACGTTACGTGCAGGATTGATCCAGGTAGGGATTATTGAAAATAAATAGTGGCATATTGCACGAAAACTGAGGGAAAATTTGATTGCACCAACAAGCCGTGGTTCCTGGCGGGGAGATGAAAACCCTTATTTTCAAAGAATTTCTGGTTTCACTCCTGCTACAGAATCTGATACTTGTTATTCAATATCACCAACTAAACGTTGCCAATGTTATCTGCAAGAAATCGTTTGAGAAATGTTGTCCGTTACGTGCAAAATATTATTTCCTTCCGAAAGTTTCCTGTTGTTTATTGGACTGCACGAATACACGCATACAAATATGTACGGTACATGAAAACGCAATATTGAACCTTTTTTGGGGAGGAAGGGGGGGGGGGTGTCAAGTAAACCCCAAACAGCAAATGTCTGAAATAGGCGATGCTGGAAGCATTGAATGTACGTTGACCCTGCCATTATAACGAATAACATATGTCCTATTTCTAAACAACTTAAAATATCATTATCAGCCATTGGGGGGCTTCCAACTGTTTTTTGGCCGGCTTATGGTTTTTGCAGCCCAATCGGCCAGATCTCTCCCTAAAGACTGTTTCGTATTTACCCCCACCCCTCCCCCCCAATTCTCCGAGCCGAGCTCCTCCCCTGATTATTCCTCCTGCAAAATGAATGGGTAAATAGGATTAGCCTGTAAATTGAAAATAAATTCTGGCTTAAAATTGCCAAGCGTCTCATAAAATTTGCACTCGTTTCTTGTTTCAATGTATCAAATTGAAATTATAATGTTTAACACTCAATTTATCAAAACAAAAGATCTAGGCCTCATACCTCATGCATGCCAAATCAAATTCTAATCCTCTAAAGCAGATTTCACACTTTTGAGTGGCAAAACGATTTAATTGTTAAGAACAAATTTCACACCTTTGTATGCAGCGAATCAACCTAAACAAACAGAGACAGCAAACTTGGTCATTTTCCTATTGTGGTTTGGTTGGCTACATTGAAAGGTGTGAAATGTATTTTTTAGGATTTTAGATCTCTCTGTTGAAACTTTAGTTCGAAAGTTGAAGCTTCTTCTTCACAAATTTGTCTTCGTTATTTCTCGTCCACAGTGCACCATTTTGATTTTTGTAACAGTCGAATTACTTGCGTCATATCAACTCTTCAAAAACGACAGTTTTTCACATTTTGATGCTCAAAACCTGTTACTATTTCTTATTCATTTTCTCATTTAATAGGCATCAATAGTATTTCTTTTATTTGTTTGTATTTTTATTCATTCATTCTTATTTATTTTAGTGCGCATTATGCATTCAGTGTTTATCAGAGGACATAACAATGCATTTCAAAAGAGCTTTCCTTGAGCATGCATACAGAGGCAATTATAGAAGAGTGTTACCAATCCCCAAGGTAAGCAGTTTTAAAACGAGAGCCGATTGTCTTTAGTATCAGTATTTACATTTAAAATGTATGTGGCAATCATGATGATAGCTCTTCAACGAAGCTGTTTTTGCCCAAATTTACAAATTTTCCACAAAATTCTTGAATTTTTCCATTTCGTTTATTGCTTTCATTGAAAGTTCTGAATCAGTTCGTATCATGTGCTCGTAAGATTCTGGAAATTCACAACATCCCAGAGAATTGCCCAAATTTACAAATTTTCCACAAAATTCTTGAATTTTCCATTTCGTTTATTGCTTTCATTGAAAGTTGTGAATCAGTTCATATCATGTGCTCGTAAGATTCTGGAAATTCACAACATCCCAGAGAATTGCCCGAATTTTTCCCGAAAATTTTCGCCGGATGTTTTACCTGATTATTGGGGGAATGAAACTCCAACTAGCAACGCCCCTGACCCACATTTTCAATTTGTGAGCTAATTTTAGATTGTGTTGATATAAAATAATGCTACAACAACAATAATTATTTAATTTTGCCTAGCAGACTGAGTACAGCGGTTTGCTTTGGCAGTATTAGCTATAAGAACTTAGTTTTAGGATCTTAAAGTGTCTTAACCATTTTTAATGCTTTCGTAATACTCTAAGATTTATTCGATAATATATAGATACAAAGATATTTAACTTTAAGACTTCTTGATGCAGATGTAAACTGGTGTGGTTCTTCGCAAACCAAGGAGAATTTTACAACTGCGTGCATCAAGGCAGTCGTTTTTGCTCCTCGCTCCCTCGACAGTGAAACCACATACCTCGTAGCAAAATCAGAACGATTTACAACATGTGGTGCAGAGAATGTAGAATTGTTAACTTTACGTCAATGTTGTTCTATCTGCTAAACGTTTCAAAAATACCTAAACCTTGATACTTATTTTTTGAATATACCCCCTCCCCTTCTTTATTAAAACTAACTTCTATAACAACCGAGAAAAGCTCTAAAGACGCATTAGACGTTTGTTTTATTAACTGATGTTGTTTTCATTTGTTTGAATGAGATTACACTAGGTGTTTTTGCCACAATTCACGCTATAATCTTACCCAACATGAAGCCTGATGATATTATGCCATCTTTGCTAATTATTTGGTAATCTCTCCCTAATTGGCATGACTTTCAGTTTTGGTGTTGTTTTCGCCAAATACATTTTCCCATTTTCTATTTTAAACTATTTTTCTCAATTTTGTTTGAAGATACCGACCCTGATATTGGTTCGAAACCATCTTTTATCTTTATCCCTACCCCCTTCCTGCTTTTATCTTTATCCCTATCTCATCTTGTGTTTCTTGCTTTATAATTTTAAATGAGTCATTTTGAAATTTCTTTGAATTTCCTTTGAATTTGAATTGTCAAATTATCCTTTCTGAGCAAAGTTTTGAAACAATTTTAACACCCCCATATTTGAGCTATTTTTAGCGAAAGCAGTAAATTTGTGACATCATGCGAGGAACTTTCCTCAACAGGAAAATCCATCTCAAATTTTTTTGCTCGAATTAAATTTAGATTTTTTCCACTGCAAATCTCAAGCCACTGCAAACCGTCCTGTCTGTGTACTTTTTGAAACCGCAGGTGTTCCAGAATCATTTCTTATTCAATTCAAATCAAACTAATTGGTTTATTGACTGATTTCATTAATTAAAAAGACTGCTATGGTTGAATTTCTGCTTTGTAGGAAGAAAAGGCTCGTGTTAAAAAGCAAGATCTCGTTCCAACTGGGAGAAACAACGAACTTTTGGAAAAGTGGTTTGAAAGTAAATGTCGAATAAATCCGTCTTGGTGTGCGTAGGAAAACCGACAGAATTAACGCTTATCATTTCGGTATTTAGTTAATAAATTGAATCTCATTGAACACTAAGCGGAACATTATTCTGCACCGTTTGAAATAATACCTTGTGTATATCGGGTGACTAAAAAAAAACTAGACACTGATTTTCTAGAAACACAATTGAAATCAAAATGGTGTATTGTTATAATACAATAGGCTGGTGGTAAAATATTGGTTTCATATTCATGGGTATTCACAGTATTGTGAAACATGCATCAACATAGATTGTTTGTTATTTAGGCCTAGTGTTTGATATTTCGTTATTTATGCCTAGTGTTTGATATTTCGTTATTTAAGACTAGTGCTTGCTATTTCGCGTAAATGAATTTCGCTTTTACACTTTTTTACACTTTAGAACTTTTTTTATTGAGAATATTCACGGTCAATTGTAAAATTTTAAAACTCAATTCACCTGTAAAAATTTTGTTTTTATATCGTTTCTTCAACGTATTGTTTGATGCCTTGCTTGTCAAAATCTATTTAAAAATCATTGAGTTGATAAAATTGCTGTGCACCTGGCATATGAATTCGTTTTTCGACAGAGATTTCTACACTCATTTTTTATCAGTTGGAATAACAGCAATGAACAACGGCAATAAAAGGACTACAGTCTGCAATCTCAACAAAGCTAGGGACACACTTCCATTTTTGTTTTTGCCATCATATGTTTTTTCCGTTTTTTAAATTTTACAGATTTGCAAAAGGTCTGGGTAATGTTGAAAATGACTTTATTTTGGCGTCGATTATTGCAGTTGTCTTTTCATATCTTTTCCGTTTCGAAATGTTTGAGATTATCTGAGATTATCTGAACAAGAAATTTCGTCGATTTTGCCACATTTCATGTTTTTGCTTTTTTACGCAGAAAAACGGCAACAAAAGTTCGTTCCATGCCTGTGTATCGCATAAAGGATGAGGATACGAACCATCCCCATACGTATGACATATGTGTTCTACAATAATCGTTTCAAGGTCTTTCAAAGCGAATATACAAATATACAATATACAATAATATACAATATATATATGTGGCCCGGATGGGTGCCTTTCTCCTTAATTTTTTTCTTTTAGAAGGTCAATCAGTAATTTAAAACATAGTTTTCAGGAATTTTAAAAATTGTTATTGCCTATGGATGGGTTTTTAATAAAAATTTAATTACCTATGAATGGGTAAAAAAAAATTCACTGTCCACGCAACCAAGTATCTTTCTTTTAAAATTGAAGAATTGCTCACTTGCAGAAAAATCGTAACGTTGGGAACGATCGCATATTATTCAAAATCTAAGTCAGCATGAGTCAGCATTTTTAAAACATTGTTAGCAAATCCTTTGAAAATTGCTAGACACGAATTTCTCAAGTGGGCACAGACCAGATAGTAGGCACGAATAGAGCAAAGGTAATAGGATTTTTTAATATTTACAAAGAAGGTAATGGGATTTTCCAATATTTATTTGAATGACAGTCCTACTTTGCTTGCTGCCATGTCTACTGTGTGGTAAAAATTGTATTAATTAATTGTAACTTCAACAACGAATAATATTTAACAACTACTTTTTGGAAGAATCTACATTTGCACGATTTTTTTGTGAAAGATCATGACATAAGATATTGCATTTTATTTTGTTAATGTTCAATTGTTTTCTTCTTGGAAAATTAATTTAGATGCCAGTCCAATATTTTGCAATTCATTTTTCCTTCGATTGCTGTCATACCAAAACGTCCATGTTTTCATCGTTGTGGGACTTTTCGGTCGTGTGTGGCCGGGGACTTGGGGTCAGGGTTTAGTTGTCGGTGGTAAAGAAAAGCTTATCCTGATTCTGATTTTAAAAATAGGTTGTTTATCTATCTTACAAGATATTTCTATGAGAAAAACGGAAAGGTTTGCCAAAATCTATATAAAAAGATCATAAACGGCCCAGGCTGAAATCTGCTGTTGGTATTGAACTTTTTTTTATGTCAGCGGTTTAGGCCCATTTTTGTCCATGCACCAATAACATAAACATTGAAATGAATATTTTAAAGATCACTTTTAAAAGGTATTAAGAAGAAAAAACAACAATTGCACATGTGGGCAACAGCATTTTAAATTTAGTTTGGACTGAGCGAAATTTTAGATTGAGCTCATTTTTTATGAATGCAATTAATATTTGGAGTGTATAGAAATTTCCATGGGTGGTTGCTAAAACAATGTACATTTCTTAAAAAAATTGTGCGATAAAAAGGAACTGGCACTAGCTAAGTCGTGACGTATACTTAGCCTGGTGATATCAGAGCACAAGTTATGGATTTGGCTATCCCAACTTTTTGGATAGATTGAAACGAGGCTTTAAGAGTTCTATTATCGAAGTGTTAATTTGTCATTGTTCGAAGTTCGAATTACCATCACGAGGCTCAAAATCCAAGTCCAAATGTTTTCCTAAATTTTTATAGGAGTAGCAGTATAGCTTTTGAATAGCGACGACGATTGTAACAACTCCAAAGTATATCTTGAATCGCACATTCCAGACAATTTAAAACCTTTCCATTTTTGGCAAAATAACAGAGCCCATGATCATGAGACGGGAGTACAGTGTAACCTTTGTTACCTTGAATACAAAAACCTAGCACAAAGATTGTTATGACATTGCGGAGCAAAATTTTGAACAGTTACTGGAGATAACTATTTGATAGGAAAGATTTTTGCTCTGTTCGTTTTTTACCGCAAAACGTGAAAAAACAGTGCAGAGTGTGGGCGCATAAATCGATTAAATGTAATCAACATTAATTCTGAATATATCTTGACTGGCCATCTTATGCAAAATATCTTTAATTAATCTCATACTTTTTCACTTTATTTTCTCATGGTATCTTTTCTTACATAACAGACTTGCTGTTAGCTTATAGTGTCCGTAACAGACTTGCTTTCTTATAGAGATTCTATTGTATGTTTCTTGTAAACGTTGGGCCAGAATAATACAATAGTAACACATTTGAAGGAGTATTAATAGGCAGGAAAATCTTTCGAAGCAGCCCAAATGTAAAGGAAACGAAAAAAGCATCAAAAATTGTTGGTCCATTCGGAAGATCTGAGATTTTCAAGCACTCATTAGCAGTTTTGACATGACATCAAGCTACCCCCAATGTCCTACAGAAATCTGACCACTTACACCTCAATCCCAAGCAAAATTTCGTGAAAATCCGAATTCCGTTTTAAAATCTTCTCTTGATTCGACGATCCAAAAACCCCAATGCCCCCTTCCTGTTTATTTCTACTAAAAAGATTATCCAGCGAGCTTCGTAACGGGTAAGACATATTTCTATTACATGCGTTTTCTATTTTAACGCGTCAACGTGTTGCATATTCTTAGCGATGATATGAAGTTGTTTGTCAACAAAAATTGTACCGATCGTTACATTGATGAAAAAAGGTTGCAGTATTTAGATCAATATTAATAATCTAATAACCTTTAAGACACGCAAAACGTGCGTTTTTTTCTATTTTGTTGCAAAATTAGATGATTTATTTTTTATTTCCATGGTGATGATTTATTTGCCAACTTCTAGAAAGTTCACAAAAATCCCTGTTTTGGTACTATGACAAACGAGCACGGAACACCATATTTGCATGCATGCAAGCAGCCATTTTGCCGGCAAAAGATGACGTGGAGATAAACAATGATTCAACTAATACAGTTTTATTCTTTGGCAAATACTTCTTGTCAATATTCACTTATCTACATAAACAAAATTCATATGTACAATTCAAAAATTTTAGAGTCGCATGGTGGGCATAAAAACTGTCCAAAACATCGACGCAACTGAGGCACGACAAAGCTATTCATTTCTCAAAATACGTGCTTGGTCCAGGGACGATAAACCCCATGCAGCCAATCATCAATAAAGCCTTGTGTGTTCTTGGCATGTCTTTTTCATACCGAAATGCAATGCCTTTAATGCACGAGGTCTTGTCATTTAATATATTCAAAGGAGCCATGAATGTCCGGCCTCTGTTTTCACCAGGAATGAAATATTGTGGGCACCCGGTTCCGTGCGTAATCAGAGATCCACCTCTCGGTCGCTTTTCATATCCGGGAGAGGAACACGAACGAGAGCCTCTTGACAAAAATGAACCCGTCCTGGATCGCCTTCCGCGTGATGATGTAGATGACGTCGAGGATTCAAAACTCATTACACTTTGCCCTGATCCTTCCGAGGACGCCGAGCTTTGTGTCCGATTTCTTTTGAAATTTATAAACCCAGGCAGTTTCAACTTACTCTTGTGGGTTTCAGGTAAACTCAATGCTCGTGAGATATGTTTTTCCTTAGGAAGAATTCTTCGTCTTTTTAACGGTGTAGAGTCTCTGTGTGGTAGTTCACACATCACGTGGTCTTTTTCTTCGTCACTCCATTCGATAAGCCTGACGCAGCGAGATTGAAGCTCCGATTGCGAGCGCTCCTTTCGAATTTCAGGAAATTCACTAGCATCGTCTGTGAATGCACTGTTAATTATGTTTTCATCTGAATGTATGTCGTAACTACTTCTTCCAAGCAAGTTTTCTAAAAGATACGTTAAGTTATGAAGTTGCTCCTTGTATTCTTCAATCGATTCTCTGTGTTTATTTTTTAAAATGTCTAACGGGTCTAACTCGCCAATCGTTTCTGTCGATTCATCCACCATCAATAAATGCTTAGATTCGACGTTAGAGTCTAGAATACTTTTCTCGTCGACAAATTCAAGTGAATTCCGCCCCGAATCGCCATCCGTTTCTGTTGAATGATCGACCATCGATTTATTTTCGATTTCCTTTGAAACAATAGCACCAGTTTCATTATCCTCTGTTCGAAGTGCTAATTCTGGAAGGCTAGTATGCTTGGGCTGACCAACAAAATCAAGCAAACTCGGCCTCACAACGGCTGCATGTTTCCTTCGTCGCAACGATGGATGTTTCACTTCCTTCTCTCCAACTACGCCTTGCGCTTCCATTTCCAATTGCTTTATGAGCATGTTTCCCTGCAAATGAAAAAAGATTCGTGAGTCCAATGAGAGTGTTAGCATCAGTTAAAAATGTAACCACAACGGGTTACGTTCTTTTATACGCACTAGCAAATGCAAACAGTTCTTTTCGCATTCTCTGACGCATGGCAAATCACGAAACAAGATTAGCATAATCATCAGAATATGAACAGTGATCCAGATTAAACAAATTATGGAATAAATAGGAGAAATTGAATGTTTGAAAACATGCAATATTTCACATTTACTATGAAAAAAGAAGGCCAGGGGTCAAAACCAAGGAAAAATTTTCAAAATCCACTGGTTCTGTCCCATCAATTTTTTTAAATTTGATGAAACAATAGGCTATTGTTTCATATTTCGTCTGCAGGAAAAGACTGTTTAGATCACCATGAATATATAAGAAACGCTGACATAGAGAGAAAAAACCAGACATTACCCATTAATACTTTTAAAAATAAGCCTGCATGCAGATACGGATTTTTGGTTAAATTTTTTATAAAATTGTTCAAAAAAAAATTTAAACGAACCCTTTGGCAGAAATCTTTCTGAGAGTGAGACATTGCATTTTTTTTTTACCTATTGATGGTCAACACTTAGAATCACTTGAATTTTTTGTTTCTACTAGCTACTAAATTATCATTTTTTGTTGAAATTTTTGAAAACAGCTAAATATCGTCTATGTGTCCTGTTACCCATGCTTCGAACAATTGCTCCTGCAACCAAGTTACATGATTGTCTGAGATGAGATGATTGTCTTTAATATAAAGCAACGTTCAAAATAAAACAAAAAAATAGTTCCACAAGTTTTGCAGAAATGGAATCAAATTACCAATTCAAATCCCAAATAAAATCCAGTAATTATATCTTTTTTTAAATTAGAATAAATAATATATGCACTGACAAACTGAATAACTAATTTATTGTGCTTGTGGCGAGTCAACCCCCTTTCAATTATGACTAAGTATCACTTTTACGGGGTCGGAGGAGCGAGACTTGAGAAAGTCAAATCGAGAGTAAAAATGAGACTTGGGAGACTCGGGTGCCTGTGGCAGTGCCAGACCAACATATAGTGGGAGGGTAATACACCTATGTCTTGAAAAATGAGGAAGTAAAAGGCACACCAAGGTACTTTTGGTGATTTTTCCATGACAAATGTGACAAATGTGACTGTTACTCTCCCAAAGCCACCCCGGGCGTCGCAAGGGTACGAAAATGCGGAAACATCGTATTCCTTCATGTAAATAAAAAATAATTTTTCGAACAATTAGATTAGACTAGAAGGCAAGATCTCGGCAAAGAACGTCAGCCCTCCTAGAAGGTTGCCTCCCATACAAACAGCACCTTTGCTCTGAAAAGGAACAATTGTTCATTGCATAATCCTGCTGATTCAAAATGACATGCAGCGCCATTTCAATGTTAAACGATGGTTTAACGTTCGTATGGCTAACCTTAATGCTCCCAACAATGCAAAATACATGTGGCCCTGGTAAGTCGTTGCATGCAAAGACAAAAAACTGGCAAGAAAAAATCTTTCTTTTTCAGATATCGTTTTTCGGATTAGTAAACAACTCGTAATGACAATGCAAGCTCCAAGGTCTTACTTATTCTATTAAAAACAAAAATTTGTTTGTAATTGGCTAGGCCTCACGCGTTTATTAAGGTTCCAATAACATTACGTCATCAAATAACAGAGCTGCCTCGTGTTTAAAAACCCCCACTAGGTGCCCCACAACGCCTGCCTTTGGAAGTAAAACTTAGTTGAGCAAACGCGTCAATTTGGTGACTGGAGATTATTCACAATCTTTTTTATTTACTTTCATCCAAAAATAACTTAGCTTTCCGTACAAAACACTTTTCAAAATTTAAAATGAAATTAATTTATAGGGGGTAAAATAAGAACAAATAAATATGTTGTCGTGAGGAAATATTTGTACGACGCTGCGAAGGAGCGTGCTTTTCAAATCCAACCCTCTTCCATGTAGTCTTTCTTGCGCATATTTGGTTGGACTCTTTTTGTCAAGTGCGCTTAAATTTGCGAAATAAGCAAAATTTCTTTCTCAATAAGAATATCAAATTTACAGACAGCAACAAAATGAATCATTATTTCCAAAACAGTTTCAGCTTCTTATCATTTTAAATACAATCAGTCCATGTAGTTGCAGAAAAATATTTTTAGTATCAGTGATTGGTCACTTGGGATTTTTGTACCGTTGTTCCTCTCTCCCTTCCGTCATCCAGTTCCATTACTCTACATTCAATGTTTTACAGATTGCAATTTTCGAAGCTATCCCAAAAAGATGTCAACAAACATCTGATAAAACTGTCGCCTTTTTCCCTTTCATTCTGCAAGCAAACATTTCTTTTGTATTTACATGAAATATTATGAAAATGGATGGTTGCAAATTTTGTTATCAGATAGCACACATTGTTTTTATATCAGATAAAAAAAACTTTTGGACTTGTGACGTCAATGACCGGATTACAAGAACAAAAAATAATCAAAGATGTCAAAAGAATAATCATGAAAATTTTAGAACAAATTGGCATACAGACCCATGGGAGATATAAACGCAGATATGAAATTTTGATGTGCTATTTTTGGATTTAACAGTTCGTAAATTGGAAAGAATTGCAAATGTTCAGGAAGGAGTGGTTTTTCGGGATTGTCTGGTTGCTATTTTTGGTAGGGGTTAGGACTGAAAAAGTAACTATTTTATCACTTGGACGGATCTTATACACATTTTCTTTGATTGACAGCCTTTCGATTGAGTCATCTTTCGGAAATGTTATTTCTGGTCTGAGAGTTGAGTTTCTTTCATAAAGAGTTTCTTGTGAAAAAAAAAATATATGCATTGCGCAATATTGTGCTAAAGCAAATTATAGGTATATTATCGGGCAAATCACGTGTCAATTACACTCGGTTAATTCACGCGAATGAACGTTAAGAGAAGAGCTAGCTTTGGTTTCAGCCTCAATTTGTTCTTATTTTTGGACTGATTTTAACAAACTTGCTACCCACACCCCCAGACAGTTCTGGGCAAGGGGCTAAACCCTAAAAATAAGGGCAAACCAATGGAAACACGAAAGGGGGGTGCCCAATCTTCTCAAAAATCTTTTTTGTACTTAAGGTAAATAATTTCGAAGATTGGCCAAACAAACATTTGACTAAAATCTCAGCCTGGCGTTTCTTATAAACATAACAGGTTGTTATTATAAAAAGTGTATACCTTCGGCCTCAAATCTCTGAATATATAACGACAAACACTCGCAAGAGAATAATTTACAGGAAAGCCCATGATAGCTATTTGCACGTCTTATTTGGCTATAACATCTATTTGGCTACGAGTGCACAAACCTCTTTCTTCTGATCGGCATGAGCATGCTCATGAATTTTTTAACGGACAAACCCAAACCATTTTTTTGTTAATTAGTTATTGGCAATTAGTTTTTAGCCAACTCAAAAATAAAGGAATCACAAATGTGCTAATGAACACAACTGTGAACACAACACAAATGAACACAAAGTGCGGAACATACATTCCCTTTCCGCGCATTCAGAACAACTAAGTTCTGGAAGTTCCGCATTGTTAAATCGTTAAAAAAGCAAAATCCCTGGTATTTTAATCGACCTGGCACCCATTTAAAAACATAAATCTTCAGTCCAAAAAAAGTAAAAAAAACTAATAAAGTTACTGGAGCCACTGGTGTTGGATTGGACAAACAAAATGAGTCATTTCAAATCTTGTTTTGATTCTGGATTAGGCCTATTTATTTATTGCAAACTTCAACGCCAATGAAAGGCGGTCGTGCACGAGGTTCACAGTTTGACGCAAATTACAAACAACATTCTGAATAAATATTCAAAATAATTAAACAAACAAATCAACAGCAAAAAGTGAATCGTCGTGTTCATACAGTAACACAAAATCCTCATGCTGTTTTTCATCGAATTTATAACACAAGTAATTGGTGAGTAAGCCAAAAAAACAGTTGAAAACTAAACAAAATCAAGTCATTTCATCGCAAAAAGCTTGTGTGACACAAGACACTATAAAAAAAAACTATATAAAGCGAGCCAATTTTTCATAAATTTTCACTAAACGTTTCTCCAGCAAATTGAAAAAATGGTAAAACTGTCACAGTGCACCAGAGAAATATTCAGCAATTTGCAATAGAAATGTTTAAAAAACCTTTTCAAATCAAAATCCGAGCTTTATGAAAGAAGTTTCAAGCTTTCTAATAAAAAAAACCAAACACAGTAAGTTGCGGCCTGATGCAATTTCATATAGATGTAACCAAATTTGGAAAAGTACACCAGAACGAATGAAAACATTAACAAGTTTAAAAATGAATTTAAAACGGTGAACAAACACATCCGCATAACTATAATTTTTCAGCATTTGATATCAAAGTAAAGTCAGTTCCCCTTACGAAGAGAAATAAAATTTATAAAGTTTCTTGATATGCTGAAAGTTTCTGAACTTTTTTCCACAACTGCAGCTCCAGTGGTTTCTCAAAAAAGAAATTATATAAGCGAAATAAGTCAAACTTACTTTTAACTGTTCACAAAATCCAACAATTTATATTCAAAATCTTTAATGTCAATCGTTGACTTCCTCCTCTGAAAAAACTTTTTCCAAAATGCTCTCTGAATGCGTCACCTGTCTCCTTTAACTCAAATATTTACTATCGTGTCACGGGATCTCTACACAAATATCTCATTTCAATGCAAATCAATTGGATAGAGTCAATCCAATTACAGAAATATCCAAATTACCATCATAGCCTAATTAGAAACACTATAAAGATGTTGTCAATGGAGTTTTATGGATATGATACAGCAGACAGTTCATTCCTGATTCTTGCTGATAACCATGAGCCACGTTTGTCTTTGAAACTGTTTCCTAATAGAGAAAAATTTGTGACGTCATACTGGAAAACGAGGGCAGAAGCGCACAATTTAAATCGTTTTGGTCATCCAGAAACTTGCAGTGTGGTCTCTGAACCAACTTTTATTTGTCATCATATAAGTACAGTATTTGTATACACAAATATGGTCATTTTCGTCGAGTCTTCGTCATATGCTCTGTACGTAAGTCCATAAACAACAGATATATTGTTTCATAAACAACAGATATATTGTTTCATAAACAACAGATCTATTGTTTCATAAACAACAGATCTATTGTTTCATAAACAACAGCTCTATTGTTTCGTAAATAACAGATATATTGTTTTATAAACAACAGATCTATTGTTTCATAAACAACATTTATATTGTTTCATAAACAACATATATCGTTTCATAAATAACAGATATATTGTTTCATAAACAACAAATATATTGTTTCGTAAACAACAGACTTATTGTTTCATAAACAACAGATCTATTGTTTCATAAACAACATTTATATTGTTTCATAAACAACATATATTGTTTCATAAACAACAGATATATTGTTTCATAAACAACAAATATATTGTTTCGTAAACAACAAACTTCTTGTTTCATAAACAACAGTTCTATTGTTTCATAAACACCATATATATTATTTCATAAACAACAGATCTATTGTTTCATAAACAACAGATCTATTGTTTCGTGAAAAAGATATGTTGTGTGTAGTCAAAAGCAGTAAAATATATTAAACTATTAGAAATATTGCATACACAGGTGGAAGATGTTGATGTGTAATCAGTAAAAATTGCCACACTTATCTGCAGTAAAATTGCATTATATTATATAATAATATATAATTAATAAGGAAAACAAATTAGTTTATTTGTATTGATTTCCAGACAAAATTCAAGACTCACTAACCGTGAACCTTTTGCGGAAATTGAAAATTTTCAAAATTGTAATGGCGACACACTTTTTGGATCGCCAATCGCAGTGAAAATGAAAACTCATCACACAATGAAGGATCAGAAGATGAGTCCATCTCCAAAATAGAAAGACAAGCAGACCGTTGACTCAAAGAACTGGCTGTTTAGGCCTTGATTGATTTTCAGATTGTTTAAAATGAATTATGAGATAGGCTCACAACATAGCATCATGGACCACAAGAAGAGGTTAATCAGTTAGTAACCAGTGTTTAAGACCATCTTCTAATGAGATTTTTTGCTATTTTTGAAATGTTGTGAGTTGTGGTAATATTAGCCTTGCGTGAAAGATGATGGTGCAGCAATTAGGTTAGTTTCTCAAAAAGTTTTGTTGTGACAAAGCAATGCAGAACAAAAACATTTTACTGCATTTTCAGACTACTTGTAAAGAACAACTTTTTTGATCTGCACCTAAGTAAATCGACGGATAGAAAGGGATACAGACTTAAAACTGTAGTTGTGTTGTGCAACGAAGTAGTTTAGATTACCCAGTCCCCTGGTGCTCGCCGCTTTTAATTTCTTTACATTCTGAGATTAGCCAATTACATTATCACTCTAAATGTAAACAAATCGAAAAGTTTCTCAGACTACATATGCTACAGTAAGATAAAGCAAAAACTACAAAATGGCCTCCGTAACATGCTTCGTAACATTATGATTGTTTTTGTTGTTGCTGCGAAAGCCTGTACATCTATTGTCTTATCAATGAAACAACATATCTTTTGTAAAATTGAATTTTGGGTTAAAAAGCTCTTCCTTAAATTTAGCTTGTTTGTCTAAAATTTAAATTTCCCATCATTAATAAAAAATAATAATTGCCTTAGTAATTGCCTTAATAATTGCAATAGTCTGAAATGACAGCTTTGCATGGTTCATCTGTTGCAAGTTCAATATGACGGGTTCCCACGCAACATCTCGAAAAATTATTGCTGATTGGCCCACGTGCGACTAAAAAAAAAATTTGACACAGCATAAAAAGAACAACATTTAGACATCAATATAACAAATGTCGCCTAACTCAGCCCACACACGAGTATGTGACGTGAGCAAGGCAGATGCTTACAAATTGTGACTTATATAAAATGTAATGCTACAGTTTTAGACAATTCGTTACCATTTTCATCGTTTCAATCATTTCAGTGATGAAAAGATTGTGAGGCCGAATTTTTCTGAAAATTAATTGACACTTTCTTGTTAAATTTTCATACCGCATGGCATCGCATGCATTACATGGAGAGAAAAAATTGGCGTTTTCGTCAAAAAGTCCCTAGCAAGTTGATTCTTAACTCCAGAGTCCACTATTCTATTCCATTCTTTATACGTGCATCAAAAAAAAAATGGACGCTGGAATCAAGGAATAAAACAAGACCAAAGAATCACCCAGCGTCGCGTAGGCCAACATAATACACGATGATTTTACTTTTATTTTTCGTCAGTGAAGTATTAAACTATGATTAAACTAAACTTACATACCATGGTGTAATATAAAAGACAACAAATAACAAGAATATAGAATTTTCAATGCGTCGCCACGCAGCCTACGATATTTGGAATTTGCCAAAATTGACTGGGCGGGATTCGGATAGGATCTTTCTTTCGAATTTCGGACGTTTCTTTCAAATTTCAAAATATTTGACTTCAATAACAAAGAGCCTTGCTGTTTTAAAATTGCAAGAATCTGATAATTGTGTCAATTAAATTTCTTATCCTAAACAAAGTTCAACAAAGAAATTCACAAATGGCATAAAAGATTACCAGGCAACTGAGCCATTAAAACTGAGCCACGTAATTATTTCGGCTATTAGCAATCACCGACCCTGGCCCCCGACCCCGGCCCTCGGACTCGACCCCCGAATTTTTATGAAGAAAAGTTAAAATTGTGATACCAGTTTATTGGTTAGGCCAAGTTATAGTGATAAACAAATGCTCAAATGAAGGGTGATAAGCGTCGAAGAGAAACAACGAATAAAATGCAATGTTTACGTCCCTTGCGTAGAATCATGGGGCCGTAGTTTTGCAACCTTGTCTTGGCGCGCACTTGCTCTCTGTGTTATGAAGTGAGGTATTGTATTGATCACGTGAAAGTTCTCAAAGGTGTAAGGTTCGAGGGCCATAGGGCTGGGGCCGGGGGGGGGCAGGGTCGGGGATTGCTAATAGCGGTATCTTCTTAATTTCTCGTATTCTGGGTTATATGCTGGTTATTTTAACAAAGGATTCTTTCTATTGCTCATCTGTCTCTATGCATAGTTAATTGAGCAGTTAATTGAAAATCAAGAGCGTCAAGTGTCATCAAACATGATGCTTTGTGCAAGGAAAAATTAACTACAGTTCACCCTTTCGCCTGGATTTTTAATACATAATTCCCACCTTTCGCCCCCTCCTACTCCCACCCCCCTCCAACTCCCACCTTGACTTTTGACCATTCTTTCCCACTCTGCTCAAAGTACTTTTGCGACAGCAAGCAAATCAAAGAGCCACAGTGGGCACCAAAGTGATTGGCTCCCAGAACAGAAAAATATTGGGGGAAATACAATGGGGCTAAAGGTGTCAAATGAGAAATCAACCTATTGCTGTCTATTTGTGAGCCAAGGCCGCCGAGACGATCTTCAAAACCTAATAGTAGGGGGGGGGGGTTGGAATGGAAGGGGGGGTTGGAAAATGTTTGAATTGATCTGATTGGATTTGGATATTTGTGATCTAAGAAACTCTTTTTTTAAACATGAGCTTAGATATTTTACTTTAAATGCCAAATATCCATAAATTATTAGTAAAAAATTCCCTTAATGTTGTTACATGTACATGAACACAGAAATACCAGTGATGATTTCTTTTTTCGTAAAATAAGAAGTTTGGTTTTTGGTTTTTGGTTTAAGTGTTGCTGTCAAAGGCCACTTGGGTTTCATTGATATCTCAATTAGTATGCAATGAAGAATAAGCGTAAAATTCGGATTATTCTCAGTTTGTGCATTCAAGGATTTCAAACTAGAAGAAAATTCCTTTCACGCTAATCCTTGAAGCGAGATGATTGAAGCTTCGACTTGCTCCACTGTTTCCTGATTTCAGGACCAACTGCAATGTTTCAACCACTAGAAAGAATTGCCTAATTCTCAATGTTGGGTGTACAAAATCTCAAAATGTTGGGTTTACAAAATGCAAAATTGCAAAATGCAAACAAAAATTTTAAAATGTTGGTTTTCTAAAATCTCAGCGGCGCATGTTCCGTACGACTGTGGGGCGTTTATTCCCTCCGGGTATTAGCAATGTATACTTTACCCTGAACCAAGCTGAAATCTGTTGAAAAACAATCTTCGATAGCTATGATAGAGATGATTTCCCTGCTGCGAGGCTTTCCTTAGCTGTTCAGGCCAAGACCTCAAGAGAGATGGAAAATTTCAAGAGCACCGAATTCGACAAGCAATTTGTTTAAGTTTAATCTTGCTGTCCAAGATTCTTTTTAACTGTCAATTTTCACTTTAAAATTTTAAATTAAAATATGTGACTCTTTTTGATACCACTAATGTGAAGAGTATACAATTTTTAATTTTGAGCAATTCGTGAAACAGAAAAGTCAAAATTATTTTCATTCCAAAAACAAAAACCTCAAAACAATAGTAATAATGGGCCATGTCAAATCTGTTGCCTTTTTCAGGACACCTGTTACCACATTTGATATGCGATATAGATGCAAGAAAACTTCCTAAGCTAAATAAAAGCAAACAACTTCTCATTTTCCCCAACTCGCATTTTAAATGCACCAACTTGTGATTTTCACGAGCAACTCATAACTCGAATGTTGATAAAAACTCGCAACTCACACTTTGCTCAGTCCACCTATGTCAAACATACATATTATACAGTCACGCAGGAGCACAACTGAAGCCTTGAATCATTCTTTTTGAAAATTAATGAAAGTCCAGTCATTTGAGCTCAGCAATTTAATTATCTGGGTTTTGTCAATTACCCCCAATATAAATATGTTTGGGGTGTAAAAGTTTTAGAATTTAGTATATTTATCTGATACAGTAAATAGACTTTATCTGCCCCCCTCCCCCTCCCCTTTCTAATGAGTCTCCTTTGCATGAAAGAGTGTCCGTGCGAAAGGCAGGCGGAAATACAGTCATTACACTCCTCCACAGTAACTAAATTTTCCCACTGATTAAACTTGAAAAAGCCTTAGAGAGGGGTTAGAGCAGGTCAATGTGGGAGGGGGGAACGGTGACCAACCTGTAGCTCCTTTGAAACCAACGGAACATTAAATCTCTTAATGCCTCAAACGTACCGATTTCCTGTGGTTTTTCAAAAATGAATATTTAAGCCAACTAAAACTAAAATCCTCTTTTTAGATTTTATAAATTCTGTTTCCGAACAAATAATGAATCAACTGCAAGGATTAAAGCATAAAGGAAAAGGTCAAGCATTTTGGATGCAATTTTTTTGGATCCATGTGCACTGTAGACAGACAAAATAGTCAAAAAAATGAATCATTCAAACTTTCAGTTTTTGGATTTATTTGCAGTCCAGATCATTTTGGTACGAACGAAGCACGAAAAGGTTTTAGTTGCAAATTAATGTTCATATGTTGTATGTATATTACTGGAGTGGAGCCAGAATATGCTTGCTTGCCTGCCTTGCTGACTTTAGAAGGAAAAATTGGAGGCAAGGCAAAGGTGTAGAAGAGTGGCTTGGAGGGCTCAGCTTCCTTCTACTTTTCGAAGTAGGACTGAGCCCCCTCTACAAAATTTGGCTCTACACTGCTGGGTAAGGGTATGCATGCACCTCGTTTCTATCCATATTTTAGTTCAACACAAAAGCTACGAGAGGCGCAGTAAATCGAAGACTTGTCTTGCCATGCCATGACTATTTCTCAATCACGTAAAGCATACAGTATAGATCCCGCTTTTGTTGCCTCATTTTTCTATTCTTCTATTGTTCTCCTTAAGATTTTCAGCCTCGGTTTCTTAGTTTGGAGTTTCTTAATTTGCAGTTTCTTGATAGAAAAGATCTACTGTAGTCAATAGAGAAGAGCTTTTTTGTTGACTGGCCATGAAGCATGTGATAATCTCGATCATTGGTTTCCCAGTCGTAGTCGAAATTTGATTGGTTGATGTAGTCACTAATTTTGAGAATTATGGCCAGCCACACAAGTTTAATCACATTTGTGCTGCTATTTAAGACGTCATTCGCTTTGTTCTTTAAATTATAGTCAAGATTTGGGAGCGAAACATTTTCAATAATTCGTTTCCCAGTAAAAGAAAACGGTCAAAGGTCATGTTTGGTATTTTTGACTAAGAGCTTTAGGAGAACAATCGCAGGAGGAAGCCTTAACTTAGTTGTCTGTCACGTTCTTAGCAAGCGGACGCTTAACTCGAGCGTACACTCAATTCGAGTGTGCACTTAGAATCACTCGACTGTATGCGTGGTGGTGCTGATTTTAC